>WOXC01006955.1:0-294035 GCA_011680675.1 Gymnobelideus leadbeateri
GGTATGGGGAGTGATGTCCCTCGAAGAAGCGACAGAAAGGCCTCCTTGAGTCAGCAGCAGACTCACCCTCCCAGGGCCACAGGCAAGCTACAGGAGGGCCCACGGCACGTGGGGAGGCCCGGTCAGCCAAAGAGCCTCTCCTCCTCCCTCCGACACCCAGGACCCGTAAAACGCTTCCCACAAATGGTTCGGCCTCGCTGGGGCCGGGTGTCACTGCCCCCATTTCCAATGCGCTACTTACACTGGTGTGGTGGGAAACATTGCCCACGAGGCTGAGGTTCTTGAGCAGTTGGGGTGAGCCGCTGTACTGGCCTGAGATCTGCTTCCTCACTTCAGCTGCCACCGTTCTACAAGAAGGAAGAAGTCAGGTTTAGAAAAACCTGTTCAGGTGGAAAAAGGAAGGTTGAGGGCAGTTACTTTACACCAGTGTTTGTGCAAAATTAACCACAATCAACTGAACTAGGGTTCTGAGAGGTGGACATGTGGGCCGCAGAGGAATGAACCCAAGTGGATCACAGAGCGGCTTGGGCCGTGTGGCAGGGCCCAGGGAGAGGGCGCTGCTCAGACTCTGCCTCAGGCACACACAGGTGGCCCCGGGCCTCAGTGTTCTCATCTGCAAAATGGGGATGATAACGTCTGCACATGAGGAGCCAATGAAAGAATCATTCAAGTGTCCTTTGCAAACAGAGTCCCAGGTAACTGCTAGCCACTGTCACCATCACTCCTGCTGCTCTGCCATTCCTCACTCATGTCTAATGACCTATGGCCCCGCTGGGGGTTTTCTGGCAGAGATGCTGGAGCGCTTGGCTGTGTCCTTCTCCAACTTATTTTACAGATGAGGACACAAAGGCAGACAGGGTGAAGTGACCTGGCCAGGGTCACCCAGCCAGGAGGTGTCTGAGGCCGGATCTGAACTCAGCCTCCAGCCCTGGCACTCTGTGCGCCCATACCACCCAGATGCCCCCATTATTATCATGACCCCAAATCTACACATGAACCGATTCTTCAAAATAAAAAAAGCAAGAGACGATGAGACTGAAGGAGGTGAGCAGGGAAGTCTGAGAGTTGGGGCCATGGACAGAGCCCGGGGGGCTCCACCATCAGTGGAGACGTTCTGCAGGAAGAATGGCCTGACTAGCGGCAGAAGCAGTAGCAAAGCCTTGGGAAGACGGAGGTCGGTAGCATCGGAGGCTGCAGACTGAGGAAGGCTACTTGGGTGGATGAGGGGGTCTGAAGCCAGACTCAGAGGCAGGCAGGGAGGAGAGGAAGGCAGGGGAGAGCAGCAGAGGAGGATGAGGGGAAAACAGGCAGGTCCCCCAGTCTCATCTATTTAGTTATGTGTGTTGTGTGCACTGTAGGTGGGAGGTCAGGAGGATGGGGGGCCTCAGAGCCAGGAGGGAAAGGGTTCAAGAGCCTCTCTGACACCATGCATGTTGTTTCCAATTTTTGGCTACCATAAAAAGTTGTACTATAAATATTTTGGTGGCTAAACAACAGTATTAAGTTTTGATTCACAAAAAAAAATTACAAATAAAAAACTCATTTCAGGGATGGCTAGGTGGTACAGTGAATAGGCACCAGCCCTGGAGTTGGGTGGACCTGAGTTCAAATCCAGGCTCAGACACTTAACACTTACTAGTTGTGTGACCTTGGCCAAGTCACTTAATCCCAATTGCACTGCCTTCCCCCTCTCAAAAAAATGCCCCCCAAAAGCCTCACATTTCATTAGCTCATAATTAAGAATTAGAATTGGCAGACACTTTAGTGATCTTCAGGTCCTGCTTTCTCATTTTACAGAGGAAGAAAATGAGTCCCAGAGAGGTTAGGTTACTAACCCATTAGGTTCAACAAGATTTACCAATATTTATCTATACAAAATGTACACATATTTTCAAGGTTTACAAAAACAGCCATGTTAGATAGGTATTGCAAGTATTATTATCCCCATTTTACAGAGGAGAAAAATAGGCTCACAGAGTTAACGAGAGAGCCAGGATGTAAACCCATGTCTTCTCAATCAAAAACTAATCTTACCAATACACCACTTCACAAATTTTACCCAATTGTAGTTCATAAGCACAGTAGCTTATTTGAAATGGGGCTCTGATTACACAACCTTTAAGGTTCCTTCAAGACAACACTCTGTGATCCTCTAAGGGTTGAATATAACTTTTTCCAGACTCTTCTGGGGTAGTTATTGTAAAGTTGATGATGCTGACATATCCTGCATATTGACAAGAAATAATCACCTTTAATCTAGATTAGTTCCTTGACATATTTTAAAAGCTTTTATTTGAACTTTCCTCCTATAAAGACACACATGGATGAAAGGAAGTTACAATTTCAAAACTTAAACACAAGAGTAGACACATTTACTTCTTATGAGCATCCATGACGTATCAAAATTTCTGATACAGTTCAAATACAATATTATATAGGATAACACATTCAGCTTCACAATAACTATCTGGGAAAATAATGTAAGAAGTCATGCCCATACACATTCAACCCCTTTTTATAGAATCACTGTGTCAAGTCTAGAAAAAAAACTTGAAATCATCTGATCCAAATCACTTTAAAGAGAAAAAACATCATCCACAATTCCCAAAATTTTTTTTGCTTATTGGTAGTGCCTTGGGACTGAAATGAGAGAAATGCTCACTGAATTAGTTCCACCTTGAATAGCCTTCTCTACTTTCCCTCACTATTCTAAAGTGGACTTAAATAAAACAAACAAAAACAATAGAAATCTCCTATTACCAATCAACACTTGGCACACAGAGTTAGCTCTCTCTGTACAAAACCATAAGCAACATAATGCTTAATGCAGATGTTCTTCTGTTTTACAAAACAGAAGTTATCATGAAGTTAATATTAAAAGTAACAATTATCTTGAATTTCTATAAGTATTTTTTGTAGTTTGAAGAAATGTGTTCCTCACAACTTGCAAGCAAAGTAGCTGTATATAAATCAAAAGTTTTTAAATCAAATTATATTTTAAATCCAGTGTGTTCAACATTAAATTTTAATAATTTAATTCTTCACTACTATGTACCATTACGAAAATGACCTTTTAATCAAGTGACTAATCATACCTAATTAACTTGTCTCATAATTCTGATTTTTATATATCAATATTTGTTTAAAGCAGAGTATACCTATAATAATTTTTTTTCAAACTGAGGCTGATTTTGATTTATACTTACCATATACAAATAATAAAAACATCAAAAGCTGTTTGGTATTTTTCTAAGTCCCCTGAGCTACATTTCTGTAGCTCCAACTGCCTGATAAATGACTCTATTTGGATGTCCTCCTAGCACTTTCACCCACCCCAACTTTTTATTTTTGTCATGGAAGATGACATCACTTCTCTCCCACTCATCCAAGCTCAAAATTTCACCACCAGCTTTTCCTTTTCCTTTTTCATGAACTCCATTATCCAATTCGTCACCCAAACCTCAAGAAACATTTACAAACACTTACTATGTACACAGCATTGTGCTAAGCATTAGAGATACATACAATGACAAAAAAGAGTCTACTCTTAAGGAACTTACATTCTGCTGGACAAATATAGCATATGGACAAATAAGTGAGTATAATGAGCACTAACCAGAGGGGAGAGTGGGGGAATTCTTTGGATTCTATGTCTCCAATACTTCTTGCATGCATCCTCTCCTCTCCTCTCCAATCAGACACCAACCACTCTCATCTAAACTGTTATCTCAATACTAAACTGTTAAAATCAATGTGCTATCGAATTTCCCTCCCTCCATCACCTCCCCTCTCTAATCCACTCTTTACACAGCTTCCAAAATCACCTTACTAATGCTCAAAAAACTTTCAGGGGCTCTCTACACCCGACAGGAAAAAGCTGGCTCCAGCCTGTCTTTCAGAATTTATTGCACTCTGCTCTCCTCTTCTTTTTCTCTTGAGTCCCAACCAACTATGCTATCAGTTGTTCAATTCAACAAACATTAATTAAACTCCTACTATTTGCTAGGCAATAGAGAGACAATGGCAAGAGGAAGACAGGGGCAGAAGGGAGGAGGAAGAGGGGAGGCAGAAGGGAAAAAGGGAGAAGAGAAAGAGAGAGAGAGAGAGAGAGAGAGAGAGAGAGAGAGAGAGAGAGAGAGATTGTCCCTGTCTCAAAACTCAAAGTACTCATAGTTTACAACACATACACAGATAAAGTAATTTGAAGAGGAAGAGCCCACTAACAAGTTGGGGGGGGGGGGGGCTAGTTATCAGAAGCCAGGGGTAAAGGAGGTCAGTTGTACTCCTATCTCATCCTGCCCTGTCCCACCTGCTTGCACTAAACAGACCATTTCCCTCATTTTTCAAATGTACTGCACCCCTCCTCCCAACCTTGTCTGTTCAAAACCTGTCTTGCTACCAGGATCAGCTCAAGTACCAACTCTTCCATGATGCCCTCTCTCATCTTCCCATCATTCCCCCATGAAAGTGAGCCTTCCTTCCATAAATTTCTTGAGAGCTTTGTTCTGACTTTTTCTCTGTTCTTATAAAATTTCCCCTTGTATCATACTTATCTGTGTACATATTTGAACCTACCTTTCTCTCTGACATCAGGTTATAATCTTTGAGTGCAGGGACTTTTATTCTAATCTAATTATTCTAATCTCTGTGTTGACAGTCTGAACCATAATTCCAAGTATACAATAAGCATTCATTGAAAGTTTACTGAAGAGCAGAAGAGCAATCTATTGAAAACTAAATAGAACTAGTCAGAAAAAAAATAAGAATGTGTTGTTATTATTGTGAAAGAGCTCATGACAAGACCTGGATTTAGAGTTAGAGGACTGGACTCCAACCCCAAATCTGCTACTTACACATCTGTATGACCACTGGGCAAGTAAGGTAAATGCTTTGGGCCTCAGTTGCTTCATGAGTAAAATAAAGGGATTGTACTACATAACACGTAACATCTGTTCCAGCTCCAAACTTAGGATGTTACAATGTAATAATCTCTGTCCAATGTTATTTTTAAAATTTATTACAGATGAGTCAGAAAAGAAGCATGGAGTAATGGCCGGAAGCTTGGTCTTGGAGTCCAGATTTCCTCTTACACATTGGGGCAGTGTATTTAATTTAAGGCATTTACCTTTTTTTCATCTTTTTTTGAAAATATTCATCTTTAATAATGGACTTAAACAAGAATATTTCAACATGCAAAGAACAGAAAACTATTCATTTCTACTATTTATAGTTTAGGTAGTAACAAAACCATCCTTTATCTGTATCCCTTCTGAACTTCCTTTTGCTCACTTTTGCATATTCTTAAATGTTTCATTGAAGTTTTCTCTAAAACAACAACAGGATCACTACTCACCAAGTACCTTCCAACAACTCTTCCTTCCCAAACAGAAACCTTCCCTTGAAATAATTAAATTTAGTCAAGAAAAACAAATATGCACATTAGCTCAGTCTGGAAATACACACCTCATTCTGTACCTCTCGTCTAGCATCTCTCTTGTAAGAGGCTAGATACATGTTTCCTTCTCATCAGTTTTCTAAAGGTATAATTAGTTATTGTATTTATTAGAATTCTTAAGTCTTCCATAGTTGTTTTCCTTTACAATGCTGCAATCATTATATAAGTTGTTCTCTGGGTTCTGCTGAAACTTGTATCAAGTACATGATACATTTTATATCTTTTATAAGTCTTCCCAGGTTTTGCTGAACTTGTCCTTATTGTCATTTCATACCATACAATATTTAATTATATTCATACACCTTTATTTGTTCAGCCATTCTCCAACTGATGAGCATCTACTTTGTTCCCAATTTTTTGTTACAACAGAAAGTGCTACTATAAATATTTTTATCCATATAACCATAGGTATGTAGAAAACTCATCTAAGAAGAGCTCGTTCTTCGAGTTCCCTTTTGGTAATATACCTTGGTGTGGTGTCACTGGGCCAAATGTTTTGGAAACTTTCCACATACAGTTCCAAATTTACAGAATGCTTTGACTACACAACATAGCTCCACCACCAATACATTAATGTGCCTATCCTCCCACAGCCTTCTAACAATGGTCATTTTCCTTTTTTAAAAAAACTTTTTGCCATTCTAATGGGTATAAGGTAGAACCCTGGAGTTGTTTTGATTTTCATTCATCTTATTAGCAGTAATTTAAAATATTTTTGTGGGACTGGTGATAGCTTGCATTTGAGATTTTGAAAATTGTTTGTTCAAATCTTTTAATCATTTGGAGATGGAGTCTTGTTCTTACATATTTGTACCAAGTCCTTATAAAGTCTGTCCCAAAAGTCTTAGTGCAGCTGTAAGCTATTAATCAACTTTTGGAACACTCTGTATAACTTGTCAATTAGACCAATATCTGAGAAATTTCTGCAAAGATTTTACCCCCACTTAATCATTTCCCTTCTGATTCTATCTATATATTGTTTGTGCAAGAGCTTTTCAATTTTATGTAATCAAATTGTCCATTTTATTTTTGATGACAATCTCAATCCCTTGTTTAGTCAAAGAACTCTTCCCTTATCTAAAGTTGTGAAAATTGCCTTCAGGACTAAAGAGAAAAATCCTCTTTTTTGAACTGTAAAGCTCTTGACAACCAGGTCTCCTCCTACATTTCCCATCTTCTTATACCTTACTCCTCTCTTCCCCCACTCCTCTTCAGTTCAATGACACTGACCTCCTTTCTGTTGCTCAAACAATACACTCTGTCTCCAGATTCCCAGCGTTTTCACTGGCTGTCCCACATGCTTGAAATTCTCTACCTCCTCACTTCTATCTCCTAGCTTTCTTTAAATCCCAGGTAACTTTCCTCTATTAGAAACCTCTCCTGATCCCCCTTCTGTTTGTTGAGTATCTCCAATTTATCCATTACATATCTCATTTGTACATGGATATTTTCATGTTTTCCCTATTAGACTTTGAGCTCCTTGAAAGAAGGGATTGATTTTCCCATTTCTTTGAATGCACAGTGCTTGTATATGGTCTGCACTTGATAAATGTTTGACTAACAAAAGGCATCTCTAATCCCTTTATACTAATGTATTTATGATATGACCTTTTTATATATAGTCCATGTATCCATTTTGGAGTTTTCAAGATACAATACCTAAACCTAATTTCTTCTAGAAAACTTTCCAGGTAGGTGTCACAGCAACTCACTAATTTATCAGACCCTCAGGCACTTCTCTAAGTTACAAAGAAGTTGATGATCTGCATCAGTTGGAGAGCTAGAGAAAGAGTAGAAGTTTCCACACCAGATCAAATCATAGCTATTGACTCCCCCCAAAAAATAACATAAGGGAAAACAGATACCTCACTATACAAATTTAGTTGCAAACGAAGAAAAAGGTACATATCACCAACTATAAAAACAAAAAAGGTGGCTAAATTTAATTGCTGAAGTATACTACTTTTATAAAATATTAATAACTTTCAATAATTTCTTGGGGTGGTCATAAACTGACTTTCTGTAGGCTCTCTATGAATTTAATTCAGATTCTCTTCTTGTATTAGGAACCAAAAATTTCAGTGACTTTCTTCTGTATTCAAATTGGCTTGCTGACATTTTTTATTCAACTTAAAAAAGTTAGTTTGATGTGAAAGAATTTCTGCATTTGGCAAAATGAATGAATCAGGGAAGGATAAAGGTGAGTGAGTTCAAGTACGAATTCTGAATCTTTTGGTCCAAATCAGTAACCACATCAAATAATAATGACACAAAATCATGCCCTAAATAGGTTTGTTTTTCTCAAAATACTCTCTTTGGTCTAAATTACTATTGCTAAACCAAACAATAAGTGTAGTACCTTCCATTTATTAATATATAAGCAGAATCAACAACTAGAAACTAGAATTCCTTCAGTTACTAAAACACCATTTAATAGTAATCACCATTGTGTTATTCAGATCTATGAAAAATATGTTCACTGTCAACTTTACCCTGAATTCCCAGTGTTTTTAAATTTCCTATAGCTATTAAGTTTCATCTTATTAGTCTCAAACCACTGTTTCATTCTACTGTAATCTTTTTGGATCCATTTCTATTATCTAATATATCAGCTGTTTGGCTGATATATTAGATAATATTCGTTACATTCAAATCATTAAAGAAATCTGTTCAGGATGTCATCTAAGTCATAAAAGTGAACAAAACAACATTAAGAACAGAGCCTTTTGGCACACCACTCAAGAGGTCCCTCCAGATTAATATTTATCTATTCATCACTACTCTCTGGAGCCTACTCTTTCAACTAGTTGGGACCTCATGGAACTGTACTAAAATCTGGTCCACATCTCTCCATCTTGTCCATAAAATTGTCATGAAAGATTATATCAACATGTCACAAAACATTTATAATGTTTCCCTTCTTGTATCTAGCAACTTGAGGAAACCAAGAAAATTATGATGTATCTATGTGCATGTTGTATATTCACACAAGATATATAAGGTCTGGGAAGGGAAAGACTATTTTCATTTTCTTTTTGTATCCCTGACCACAGTATCCCATAGAAATTAGGCATTCAGTAGTCTTTTTTTTTTAATTTGATGAACATAAAATGTTACTTATTTTCAATAACATTTCTGACATCTTTATTATGTATTTACCAGAAAGGAAGGTAGATATTAAATCAGAAGCTATTCTCAAATAAGAACTTTAGCTTCTGGCAGGTCATTAACCTACTGAAGGCCATCAATATTATTTAGTTCATTAATTTACTGCAAGTTGCTCTCCTGTGCCTCAAACAGTGAATAAAATGCTGGACAATTTTTTCATGTTCTTTAGCTTCAAAACCATTGATAACTTCTCCACAATACAATTTTTTTCCCTTTTTGAACTTTGAATTACAAAGTATGTTTGATATAAAAACCAAAACACCTATGACCTTTACTCTCCAGGTCAGTAGTCTTAAATAACTAGAACCTTGGTATCATAAAGCTTTTTGAGTAAAATATTTTACCAAAATTTCTACCAATTTCAAAACCTTTTTGAAATACAGCAAAAGTAAAACATCATTTACAATATTATCTGAGTCCCTTAGAAAGTGAATTTCATAAGTCTGTTAAAGCTCACACTCAGATACTCAGCCTTTAAAAGAAAAAAAAATCATAATGCGTACATTCAATTTGACTTGGGCTGATGAAACAGTTCTAATATCATTGTGCTCAATATATACATTGGAGGTGAAGGAAAGGTGGAATACTCCTGCCTTTTTATTAAATAGCTTTCAGAAATGGAGGAAAATATCATAAGCTTTTGTCTGTAAAGTGAGGAGTCTATACCTTACAAGATGATCACCCATTCTAAATCTGTGACCCTCTGGTCTTAAGTAGTGGCACATATTTTCTTTTTCTAAAAAGACTTTTCAGTGAATCTGTTCTATTTTTAAGTCATTTTATAGTTTTGCAAGAAATCTATAGTGGTAAAATTCTCTGAGATCATTTTTTGAGTCTGCTTAGAATTGTTTCCTTGTTTGCTTCAGCAGTTCATTGTCTAATTCAGTGAAACACTTACCTAATTGCCAAAAGGAAAAAAATACATTAAAAACAAAAACAAAAAAAAATCTAAAATCATAAGACAGAAAGAGCTTACTTTCCTGGTATTAAAAGTATACTTCTAATAGAGAAAAAAATGCACTCATTTCCATTTCTTATGTGAATTATATACCATCCACTACTGGCTGACCTTCTATTTCCTGATGGAAAAAAGGTCAAATGTCCTGCTTTCAAGTTCTCCAAGTAACAGACCCAATAAATTTCAAATTTAACTCTTAAAAACCAATGCTAGCTGTTCTTTATTTCTAAATCAGATATTTTGACTTGTAAACTAATAATGGAGACAAATATCAAGGCAAATAAATTATTTATTATTTCCTAAGAAACAAGAGAAACTGATAGAACTCCTGCATTAACAAAAAAAAAAAACTTTGACTGAAACCCTTTTTGTTATTGAGACAGATCACTTAAAGGCAAAGCACACTTTTTTTTTTTTGACTAAGACCTTTAACATGTCTATCAATGACAACACAGTCATTTTGCCACTCAAATCCATTTCAATGTTATACTCCATAAATCTTGCCGATTCTCACTACGCAAGGTATCTCATTACAAGTTTCATTCTCCAAACATGGTATTCTTTTCTAGAAGGAAAAAATAAATAGGCTCTTACCTCTCAGATTTCTGGGATGAACCTGTTTCGTCCGAGGCATCTTCTCTTAGTTACAAGCAACTTTTTCCTCTTAGAAATGGTGGTATAACCAGGTCAAGAAAGGGTAGCTCCATAAACCCACAAAATGTGTCAGCTAATCCATGTACTGTGGAAATGAAAACAAAACTACTCAATAATAAATTGGTACAAATACTGAGACTCCAGTGTCAGGACAGGAGTTGACATTCAAGAACAGGCATCAAAGAGGGCAGACTCTCTTTTCCTGGTTCACTAATCTGCAATTCAAGGTTGGCTTGTAGTAGGGATGGCAGCAATAAGACCAGACATGTTCATCTCAAGATCTGAAGTTTACAAAAGACTTTGCACTCATTATTTCATTTCCTCCTCAGGAGGTGGTCTGGTAGGGCAGGTGAAGGCATTAGTCAGGACCTGTAATTTCAGTGGTCTAAGTCACTTCCCATGAGGAAGCTCCCTCTACCAATGCAGTATATACATTGGCATCTGTTGTATAATTTATACCTTAGAGAGTTGTCCAGCACACTGAGGTGTTAAATGACTTTCCCAAGGGTCACACAGACTACTGGCTTGAAGATAGGTCTTTCTGACTTGAAGGTTAGAAGTTCAAAGAGGCTGACTGATTTGCCCATGGTCACACATGGGCAAATAACATGTCAGAAGTGGGATTTGAATGCAGTGATTAAATCCAGTTATTTTACAAGTCTGAGAGTCCTTAACAAAAATACTGGAAAACAGTCCAACCTCAGTTTTCAAATGACTCTACTAATCATAAAAACATTATTACACTTCAAAAAAATCCTCCAATGTTTTATTTTGGCATGAAGGCAACTAGAAAAGTTCTTCTTAAGATTCCACCAGTAGGAATACAAGCTCTAGTAGGTCCTATCTTGATGGAATGCATTAAAACTTTGGGCTTCTATATCACAGAAAAATCAAATTAGCTAAGTTAATAGAGGTTCATCAAGAGATGATTATTAGAACAACAGCAACTCACCAGTATAGTACTACTACGGAATTCAACTGCTGCAATCTTCATCAGTGAGAGGTATAGTCACACTAATGAAATCTGGATTCTTAAAGTATACATTATCAAAAAATATAAACTTTTGAATAGGACAATAAAATGTATTTACTATATACAGTAATCTTCAACTCCAAGAATAATTTAAAGATCTGTGATTTCAAGAGTATTTGTACTCTTCCCATCTATGCCTTAGCTGGGGATTTCATGGACATGTATGTGTGTATGACATACATTTATATATAACAAATGCATATATAATGTATATGGGTAAATATAAAATAATCACCTGATGGTCAACTATTAAGTGATGAGACTTTTCTTTTTTTCTTTTTCTTTTTTAAGATGCTCCTCAGAAGAGACACAGAGTCAGTTTATCACTGACCTGTAATAAGACTTTCCAGGGATGGAACTACCAGGAACTCCATGGAAAACCCAGGGTCACCTTCATACCACAATGAAGCATTATAATACAAAATAAAATTGTGAACTCTCCCTTCCCAGATTAACAACAAAAATCCAACACTTCTCCCAATCACTCAAATAGAGCTTGTAATAAACACCACAGTTAAAAAGCAGATTTTTCCTTTTTCATTAAGCTCCTTTGAAAGACAGTTGGTAAACAAACACAAAGTACTATTATTTTCTCTGTTTCTAATAGGACAGCATGATCACTATGCAAAGGCCCCAAAGCCAGAAACAGAAGAATTAAAATGTTTTTAATTCCTGGTGAGCTAGTCACTAGGAATTCATTATTTGAAACAGTCAAGTACCATGTAGCTAAGAAATAATTCTAATAGTGAAAGTCACTTGGCATTTGTGAGAAAAGAGACATGCCTTGGAACACTGATAGAGTAATACAAGCTTTTAGAAATGCGTGGATTGGTGCTTGGAAGTCGCTAAAAGAAAAAGAAGGCAAAAGCTACCTATTTTTATTAAATGTCTTTTCTCTTCCTTGAGCTCGGTCATTAATGGCCATACTAAAATATTTATAAATCTCTCTGTAAAAGAATATATGGAAGAATGTAAAGCATAATAATGGATGATGATAAATAAAGTGCATGCCATAATGTATGCTAAATGATTTGCCAGGCTGATGTGGTCAGGCTCTCTACACTGTAGTAATTTATAAGCCACAACTCAGGGAACCTTGTTTGCTCACTTATTCAATACAGAATTAAGTATACTTAGTTCGAAAGAAGCATCAGCTCCTTGAACTACATTTCTCTTTATGCACATAGTGTTGAAAATGTTCACAATACCTGAGACTTTTAAAGTGTGAACTTCAATGTTAATGCAATACAATTACATAATTCAAAACTGCACTATAAAATTTTAAACATGTAAATTTCCAGTCTGTTAATAGCTCTTCCTTCTACCCCTATATTGCCTACCCACCCTTCCTAGCTTACCATTCCATGTTAAAATCTTTATGAGAAAAGATGGGCATTTTTAAGACCGCAGCCTTATACTAGCTTAGTACGATCATTCCTTTATGGAAAAAAAAATTACTACATACAGCAAAAACATGACATGATCAAAAGCGTAAAGACAGTTGCAAAGGGAAAAACATGAATGAATGTGGAGGGCGGAGCCTGGGAAAACCCCTCTGCAACGCTGCACTGAACAAAGCGCTTCACATGCCAGGACGGAGGGGGTTTTGGGGGGGGGCAATGGAACTGCAAACCCAGGACAGACTCTAGAGTGAATGCGGAGGAGGAGGAAGATCAGGAAAAAGAGAAAGCGATGGAAACGGAAGGAAGAAGAAGAGAAGGAGAGCAGAGGCAGCATCGGAGCCTCTCCACGGCTAGCACACACACACCCCCCCCTTCATTCTCGCTTCCACAGCCAATAACTCATTAGCAAGCACCACCGAAATGCAAGCCCCGAACCAACACAACTACATGCCTGTCTTTCCAATCACAACTACTGCATGCGCTTATCTACAATCTAGAGGAGGAAGAGGAGAGTAAACAGGGACTTTAAAGAAGGAGGGGGGAAAGGAGAAGAAAGGGGGGAAAAATAGAAAACCACAAAGCCGTGGGGTGGGAAAGCTGAGGCCTGGTCTTCCTCACGCCCCCCTCTTTTCTTTCCTCCTCGAACCCAGCCCCTTTCCCCCCCTCCCTCAAATGCGTCTGCGGTGGTAACAAGGTTTGCAGAGAGGTGAGATTTCTTTTTTACCTGGTCGGGCTACGAGACAGGAGCTCAGGCGGCTGCAGTAGGGCTGAGGCGCGCACTAGTAGGAAGTGTCTCCCCCCACCCCGCCATCCCCTCCCCTCTCTTCCCCTCCCCTCCCCTCTCTCCGCTCGCTCCTCTCGGCTCCTCTCCCTGCAGGTCGCAGGGGACCCGCACTCCCTCCTCCCTCCCCGCACCCCCAGCCCGGGGATCGCGTTATCCGCGGGTCCTCCCTCGCCTCGCCCCTTGCTCCGCCTCCTCCTCGGGCTGGCTGCGGCGTTACTGCCGCTGCGGAGCCCTCTTCAAACCTGCTGCGGAGCCGCCGCCGCCGAAGCCGGCCCCGGCCCCGGCCACGGCGCTGGAGCTGCTGATGGCGGCCGCCGCCGCCGCCGCCGCTGGGGGAGGCAGCCGCAGCAGCAGCTCCGGCGGCAGCAGAAGCAGCCGCAGCAGCTCGGAATCACCGCGACCCCTGCGCGGCGGCGGCGGCGCCTGGGATCCCTCCTTCACTTGACAACCTCAAACACAAACATGACCTCCCCCTTCCCCTGCCCCTCCCCCTTCCTCCCCCCTTTTCTCTCCCCCTCCTCCGGCACCGCCGCCGCCGCCCCAACAGCAGCCACTCTCCACACCGGCGACTGACACTAAAACAACCCGCACTGAAATATTAAACAGGGGGAGCGGGCCTCGGCGGGGAGGGGAGGGGACTGGAGGACAGGACCGCAGAGGGGGCCTGCGCCTAACATTTTTTTCTCTTTTCTCAACGGGGGGGGGGGGGTAGGGGAGAGGGGGAGGAGATGGACCTAAGCGCTGAGGGAAGGGAGAGGGTGCTGTCCACCCTAGAGGGACTGGCTGCACAGGAAGTGATACAAGGGCGGATGGACGGACTGACGGACACGGTTCAGGGTGAAGGGGAAGACATCCCAGAGAGAGTGCGACCCGATTTCCCCATAGGGAAGCCTAGACGCGGCTGGGGGTAACTCCCCCCAGGAGGTGGGGCAGGCGGCCGAGTGTGGTAGGGCTGAGGACGGGGGCGGGGCGGGTGAGCTCTTGTTGATAAGGAGAGGTTACCTCCTCTCTCCACTGGGGTGGGGAGGGAGGACACGCTCTATGTCCTCTGGGGCCAGAGGAGGAGAGCCGGCTCCCGGCGGGGGCGGGGGAAGGTCCGGAGGCTTTCCCGGGGCGGGGCGCCCGGGCAGGGGTTCCCCCAGGGGCAAGAGGGGGTGCGGTGATTGGCTAACACCTGCCCGAGGGCGGGGCCAGGCGGGGCGGGGAGGGAGGGAGGGTGTAGGGGGGAAGTGGAGTCTCCCTCCTGGAGGGGCTGTGAGCCCCGCGAGGAGAGAGTACCCTTTGGTGGAGGTTCTATACACAGAGAGCCTAGTACCGAAAAGAGAGGAGGCTGAAGCCAAGCATTCGCGCCCCATTCCAGTCTAAAGGCTAGGCGGACTTTGAGGACCGGGTCTTTCTCCCCACCCCAACCCCTCGCCAGCGGGAATCAGGAAGCGGCACCTCCCCCTCTCCGCTCTGAGGCCAGGGGAGGGGAGGGGAGGGACGGAAGGAGGCGGTGGCTCCCCTCGCTGGCTACGAAACACGTAGTTCAGCTGGGGAATAGGAGGAGGGGAGAGGCGAGGGACGCCGCGGAAGCGGGAGTTGGGGGAAGGGGAAAAGGGAAAGGGAGGTCGCCGGGTGACCCAGGCTGTCCCACGGGTCCTGGGGGGAGGAGTAGGGAGTGGAACAGAGTGAAGTCACGCGGCGACGGCTGCTACAGGGGAGGGGCCGAGAGGGTCGCGCGGGTTTGAGGGCGGTTGGTTCAGGGGAAAGAGGCGGGGAGAGTAAGGGCTGCCAGGTCTTTTTACTTTCTATTGCAGGATGTGGGCCGGGCAGGTGACGTCATGGGGTCTCCCGGCCCCGCCCCCTTCCCGGGTTGAATGAGGGAGGGGTAGCGAGTGGGGGATGGTGTAGGGCAGGAGTGTAAGGGTGAACAGAGCGAAGGGGGGTGGGGAGGGAGTAGGGGGTACCCCAAGGGGGTTTCCTCACCTACCTGTAGAGAGATGGGAAAAGTCATTGTGAAACTTGAAACTCATTAACTTTGAAAAACAACTTTAAAAAAAAAACCTGGAGAGGAGGGTGGAAGGGATGAAGGGGAATTATTATTAACCATGAAACCACAGTTTTGGTGGTGGCCTAGGTTCCTATTAAAAGGGAGGAAAGCCAAGGTTGTTCCAGAGGCCCTCTCCAAGCGCTGGCTGGTGGTTCCCAGGGCTGAAACTTCAAGAGGCATTAACCCCTACCTTCCTGCTTCTTCCTCATAACTACCCTCTAGGGGCCAAAGCAAGACTGGGCAATAAATTAAGCCTTGGGGGGCGCCCTCCCCGAGAGAAGGCGGAAGAGAATAACTTAAGTCAGGATTTGACCTCAGACCTCAGTTCAGACTTGAGAAAAGTAGAAAAACAGTGAAGAAAAAAAAATAGTGTAAGATTGTAGCTGGAAGAACACTGAGCTGTATATAAAGCTGCAGTGGACAATCCAGGGAGGTCTTAAGGATAATTTTCAAAGATTCTGAGTATGTTTCACAATTATACAAGGAAGCAGGGATGGTTGCCATGGATGAATAAAAGGTTTGGATATAGAGATATTGCCACCACACACAACGAGAGAAAGAAGCAGCCTGAGGTACCGAGAGCTGGATGAGGCTTCTTTGCTTTTAAAAAGAAAATCCAAGATTAACCAAATGAAAAGGGTTAGGACATCCACTACTTAATTCTAAGACATGCCATCTGTGGACACTTGCTTGGATTATTTTGTTCCCTGCAGCTTTCATAGTGCTGAGTTTTTTTCCTCCTAAAGGTGAACTCCCTAGCCTAAAACTACTCCAAAGAAGCTCAAAGCAAAAGGAGCAAGATTACATGAGCAAGAAAAGTAAGGGTGTAGGCATAAATAACAATGCATAAGGGGAGGGGGAAAAACCACTATTTTAAAACAAGAATCTAGAAGTAGGTAAAAACCAACGCTCATTTCAATAATTACATAAATTTTAAATGATACAAACTACTGAGGCGTTTCCATGTTAATAGTATTTGTCTCTGGAAGCTACATGTAACACTCATTCATACATATGTGTGAATCCATCTTTTAATGAAACAAAATGGAGTAGGACACAGTAACAACGGCACATACCTACCAAAATTAATAATCTGAAAGTTCCAAAAAGCATACTTTTTAAATTATTAAAACAATTTACAATAAACCAAAACAGAAAATAGGAAAAATTCTCATGTTAACATTGATTCTGCTTTGTGTCATCACACTTTAAACACAAGCTTAAAATAACGACAGTCAACAAAGACACTAGATATACATTCAAAAGGACTATGTCATGGGTTATTTGGAATTCCTATGAAAATTTTAACTCATTCAGTGATGCAAACTTGCGATTTTGAATTGCATTAAAAATGAACATTAAGTCTATCACACAGACTTTGCTTATAATAACTACACTATTCTTAAAGCAGCACGCAGTTTGAGGGGTAATGCACAATTTATTTTTCTATTACTAGCTCATGTACATATATGTGTATACATATATATGCATATGATTTGAGTTCACCTTTCTCAGGTTACTTACGTGGGGGGGGGGCGGAGAAAAAGCCAATTTCATGTTTAATTTTTCCAGTAATCTTAGAGCAAGATAAGCCAACTAAATAGGCATTAAACTTTTTTGGGGGGGGTGGGGGCCCGCCAAGCAAGCCAAACGTTTTCCTCAAACTTTACGCCATACACACCAAACATGAAAATGTTCTTAATCTTTCATTAAGCGAAGAGAAAGGAAGGTGCGGTTGGCCTCCTTAACGACGACATTTCGCCATCAGAAACAGATACAACGTTGGGGGGCGGGGAAGGGGGAGAATGTTCATACAGTTCCTACCTCTCCCTCCCCCAGCCAAAAGGAAAGAGCATATTCACTACCATTCCTCAAAGCAAAGTAATCACCCCACCCCCGGGGAGACGGGGGTAAGGAGGGGTAGCGAAGGGGGAGGCCCGAGAAGATTATAAATTAAGTTGTTATTGTCTGTGTAATTTATTTTCCATAAGAAGAGTGAGACAGAATAAATCGGTCTGCAACCCCCAGTCCCAGGCATGACCCCTTCTCTTTAAACTGCATCCTCCTAAACCCTCCCTCTACTCGACACCCTAACTACGGATCTCAAAGTTTAAAGTGAAAAAAGGAGACTCGCATTTCCCCTGCTGCGGCCCCTCCAGCTCAAAAGCTCACAGCCCACAGTGCGGAGCTAGGGTTTGTAGGGCTGCTGACACGGAGATCCCGGAGGTTCCTGCTCGCAGCCGCTGGCGGGTCACACATGCCGTGTCCCCTCCTCCTTCCCCCGGCTCTGGGTTTTCCCGTTCATCAGCTTAATCCTCTCCTCTCTGCCACTCACTGACAAAACCTTCAATACACATGCTAACTCTTCCATATATTACAGCTTTTTCAAAGCAAAACGTCAGGAAAATAGTAAAGAAGAAACTTACCCAAAGTGCAATTCAAAAGTCATAGCTAAAGCTTCCTGGGTTTAACTTTTAATTTTAAAAACAACAAATGCAGAAACCCAAAGCCTAGTAGGTTGAAAGTGGGCGTGAGAGGAAATGCAAAGGGGAGGTGCTTCTTTCCCTCCGCTGCCTCAGCTACCCCCTTTTCTGGCCCATGCCTGGGACTTTGATGCTATCTATCGCACCGCCTACTTTGTATAACTTCAGCTCTGTGTCTCTGAATGCTGCACATATATTTATTATTTTATGTGCTTTCATACTGAGACAAGCAGGTGGGTAATGGTAAAGGATTCCTTCAGAAGCAGCAAAGAGAGATTAACTTGTCTTTGTTGTCTAAGTATAGATAAATTTAAATCCCCCTTTTTATAGTATAGAATGATTAAATCTAGAAATTGTTGGCTTTTTTTTTAATTTAGACACAGGAAAAGCATACTAAATCATAAATATGTTTGATCTCCATCCCCAAATCTGAATATCTTAATAAATATTCTCTAAAGTTTTTTTTTTAACATCTCACTTTGGAAGATATCTATTACTTCTCCTTAGAGACAATTTTGCAGTTTAAAAGATGCAACTTTAAGAATTTTTCTGAATACAGTAAAACCCTCACTGTAAAATGCTTTAAATATTTACTATTGATTTAGTTTCATTGAAGGTCAAATCATCTGGGCCTAGGTTCTTCATCTGTAAAATGAGGGGATTGGCCTGGGTAGGTTCCTTCCCACTCCAAATCTCCTGTCCTCTGATTGAATGTCTCCTGAGGTAGCCTATAACAAGAGATGTTCTCTTCCACCTGTGGCACCAATTTTATATGGAGTTTCTATTTTTTTTTAATTTGTTCTTGCTAAATCTAAAGGTCAGCAAAACCTGGATGTATTTTTAGACAAAATATTTTCAGTAAGTACTGTCAATAGCAATGATAACTCATGTTCTTCTCATAGCATATCTCAAGGTCTACAGTTAACATTGAGCATCCTCCCCTTCCTTCCCCCACCTTCCCATGTGCTGGACACCATGCTAAGCTCTATGGAGATATAAAAACAATATAACACAGTCCCTGACCTTAAGGAGTTTACAACTTAATGAGTGAAATATGATGAAAATGTATAGGAAAAGACATTAAAATGTGCAGATGAACATATCAAATTATACACTGCATAGTTTGAGTGTTGCAAGGTTTCTTCTATGGTTGTAGCCACCTAAGTGCTCTAGGAAAACTTCAAGGGGAGGGTTTTTTGAAGGAGGAAATGTTTTTAATTTAGCAGAGATATAAGCACAGCATTCCAGGCAAGAGAAATGGTATGTGCTAAGTAAGGTTGGAAGGTGGGAGCAAATGAGTTATTTGTGTAGGTTTTCCTGGCAAGAGCAGAACATCCAAGCCAGTGTGTAATGGATTATAAAGCAAGTAAGGTATGGGGAAGGCATAGGCTGAAGGGCTTTCATTTCAACCACCTACCTCCTCAATAGATTTAAAAAAAAAAAAAAGGCTTGATTAGGAGGAACCACTGAAAGTGTTCTGGGAATGATATGATCAAAACTGATGGATAAAGAAAATCATTCACTCCATTGTATATCTTCTTTCCTTCCTTCCCTAGTATATACCAGAGTAAATTGGATTTAGAGTTAAGAGGACCTGGGTTCAAGATATTTCACCTTTTTGGACCTCTGCTTCCTCATCTGTAAAATGACGGGGGGGTTAGATTAAGGTTCCTTCTGACTCTAAATCTTGTGAGCCTAACATGTATTGAGTAATTAAGAGAGAATACACATGATAATCTACAGGGTAGCCCAATTATTCCTCACTAGAAGTATCCAGAAGTAACATGCTGAAAAAAAATTAGGGAAAATTTTAAAATAGCCCACCCACCATAATATACCCTAAGAAATAACTGTATGGAAACAGTCAAGTGCAGCAATCCAAGACACTAGTAGGACTTTTAAAACATAAGATGGCACCCTGATCTAAAGACCCTGGAAAAGGGCATGCCAGGTACTTGCAAACGATTTTAACTTGCTTTTCACATATACTGATGGAGGTCTGAGATAATTCTAAATTTCATAGCTCTAAATGAGTCTGCATTGGCTTGTCTAATCCTGAATTTTCTACTTTTCCTTGGCACCCTTAATTTTATAATTATATCATTAAATCTTAGGACTGAGAGGAACTTTATTCTAGTCCATCCATTTGTTTTCAGGCAGAATTCCATCTAAGACTCCAGACAGATACCTGTGTACTTTTTTAAAAATTTGAAATGTCCAGAAAGAGAGATCTTTACATATAGAGCAATCTATTCTCACAAATAATGAAGCATTGGATTTGTTACCAAAAGTCCAATGTTCAAGCCTTGAATCTTCTACTTACTACCTGTATGATTGAACCCCAGTTTCCTATGCCATATATGCCTATTGACTAATAGGCATTTAATAATGACTAAGTAGCTAGTTGGATAACAAAAGGGGACAAAAGACAGTCCCTGCTTTCAAGGAGCTCACAATCTAATATGGGAGAAAATGAATTAACAAATAAATATGTATTGAGCAAGCTGTATACAAAACAAATAGGAATAAATAAGAGAGGGAAGGAACTAGAATTGAGAGGTTGGGAAAGGCTTCCTGTAGAATAAAGGATTTTAATTGAGTCTTAGGGGAAGCCAGTAGGTAGAAATGAGGGAAAGCATTTCAGACATGGGGAACAGTCAAAGAAAATTTTCAGAGGGAGGGTCTTATTTGTGAAATAGCCAGGAGACCAGTGTCATTGAGTGATGGACTAAAATTATTTCCAAGGTCCCATAGTCCAGCTCTTAATCATATGATGCCCTCTTACTGGTTCACTTTCTATAAACAATTTTTGCTTAAAGGGCTGTAGGATTTGATGTGTTTTCAATCTTAGTAATAACCTGACCATGAACAGAATAAGCAGGTACAATCTAGCTTTAAATAGTGCCAAGACACTCCTTGATCTTGCTTTATTCAGGGATCTATATACAATGGTAACCAGTAACTCATACCCAGAGCTGGATACAACTTCAGTCCCCTCCCCACCCCATTACCTCCAGGATCAAAGCTCCACTCTTTTGTTTGGCATTCTTCACACCATGGACCCTTCCTACCTCTCTAATCTTCTTACACTCTTATTTCCATCCAAGTGCTCTATCATTCAGCTACCCTGGCTTACTTGCAATTATTCAAAAATAGCACCTCACCTTTACAAATTTGCCTAGACTATCCTCCATTCCTGTAGTGTTCTGCCTCTTCACGTCTCTCTCCTGGTTTTCATGGTTTCCTTCAAAATTCCATTCAAGTCTTAACTTCTGTAAGAGGCTTTTCCAGGTCCTTCCCTCTTAGATTACCTTCTATCTACTATTTCCTTCTCTAGCTCATTTTATAGGGAAATAGGTTTAAGTGACTTTTCCAGTTTCCTAACTAGTAACTAAAGTTGGATTTGAACTCATAACGATGAGTCTTCCTGACTTCAGGTCTGGCACTCTATCCACCTACCTGCCCTAATAAATACCCCTTCCTAAAAACTACTATAAGGTTACGTAAAGCCACACATGAGCAGCTTTCCAGAGGATTGCTGCTATGAATGGCTCCAAGGTTCTGATTACACAGTATAGTGAACTCCCTATTTATTCAATAACAAATCAGAACATAATATTCACAGAAAACAAGGTACATTCATTCACAATGTTCACAACTTAGCAACTTAAAATCAAAATACAGCATTCACCATGTCGTAATAACTCAATGACTTATCACTAAAATGGCCACATAGTTTTCACCAAAGTGGTCACATAGTTTTGAACAAAGTACAATCGTTTAGTCAATAAATCAGTTAGTAACTCAATCACTCAACCATAAAGTATAAAAGGTCAAAGTCCTCCACCCAAGGGGCACACTAAGTTACAAATCAGTCACTAAGTCACATCAGTCACTACTCAGTACCCTCTTAAGGGGTAGTGGGAAATACAAAAGCCATCTACCCCTAGGTCACTAGTAAACTAGTTTCAATCACTACTCTGTACCCATGGAGAGGTTTTTTTATCTTGACTTGGGGAAGGCTTTCAGATTCCATGGCTCCTCTTCTGTGGTCTCAGCTTCCACCCAAATCTAACCAACTGCCACCTAAGTTCAAAGGCAGATAGCTCCCAGTTCCTTGTCCAGCTCTCTTGTGTAGTTCCCACTCCATATTGGAGCTCACAGTGTCCAGTCCATCTCAAATAATTCACAGTCTCTGTTCCTGGGAAGACAAGGCTTAACAAAGTCACAAGAACATTCATGCACATTAAGAAAGTCACAACAACATTTGTACAAAGTACCAGCACCACAGTCATGCTTCCTCAGTCTTTCCCAGCTCCAGCTGGCCCTTGGAAAGCCTCAGCAGCCTCTCTCTCTCTCTCTCTCTCTCTCTCTCTCTCTCTCTCTCTCTCTCTCTCTCTCTCTCTCTCTCTCTCTCTTAACCTTTGACTTTTGGAATCCTTGACTTACTTTAAGACTCATCTCAAATGCCATATTCTGCATGAAGCCTTTCCAGATCCCTGACTACCTGCTAGTGGAATACCCCTCAGTTGTTTTCTGTCATGACTAACTTTTCATGACCCTATCTGGGGTTTTCTTGACAAAGATATTGAATTGGCTTGCCGTTTCCTACTCTAGCACTCTAGTTCATTTTACAGATAAGGAAACTGAGAGAAACAGGGTTAAGTGACTTGCCCAGAGTCATACAACTAGTAAATGTGTGATGGTATATTTGAACTCATGAAGATGAATCTTCCTGATTCCAAGCCCAGATCACTATACCTCCTAAAAACTACCTGGAGTTAATTTTGAATATAATATGCATATATGTATACATATCTGTGTTGTCTTTAAGTTCTTTGAGGGCAGTGTCTAGCTCTGCTTTGTATCCCCAGTTCTTTGCCTAGTGCTTGGAATGTAAAAAGCACTTAATTAATGCTTGTTGATTGATTGCTTCAGTTGGAGGGGGAAATGTCTACAAAAGAGAAGTTATGCTAGGAAAAAGGTTAGTCTATTTCTCAGAGTCTAGTCTCTAACAACCCAACTACTGGGAAGAGAGAGAGAGTGAGAGGCAGCAGATAGGGGGAAGGTGGCAGAGTGAGATGGGATAGGGCAAATACCTAGAAAGGTGAACCGTGAATGACAGGATCATTCTCAGACTTAGGAGTAAGCTAGTACAATTATCCTGCTCCCTCCATTTTATGAATTAAGAAACTGAGATCTACAAAATTACTCAATTTACCAATGATGATAAGTAGTTGAGCTAGATTTAAACCTAGGTCTACTGACTAAAAATCCAATATTCTTTCTACTGTTGCACATTGTTTCCTGTGACACCTGGGTGTGATATCAACAGCTGGCAGGGAATGAAGGAATTTAGTGCATGGTGTGGACTGAAGGAGTGATACAGATACGATGTGTCCCCCATTCTCCATATCAGCACCCAGAGACAAAGCACTGAGTGCTCTTAGTTATAGCTCTGGCTGCCTCTAATCACTACCAATAGCCCTGGTACAAACCCCAATTACTATCCCTTTTCCAGATTTTATCCTCCCCTTTCCCCAGTTACTTCCCCAAGAATTTTGCACATCTCCCTAAGTTCTACTTGTTCTTTTCCTCTTATAAACATCATCTGATTTTCAGAGTCCTTACTGTTATATCAAATGAAGCTGCTTCTCCAAGCTACCAAATCCCCTTTCATCCCCTTACAGAGCCAACCATCTCTCTCTTGGTATTTTCCCACCTGTTTCTCACTTGCCTTTTCCTTGTTCCTTACCCTGGGTCATCTCAGTCCCAGGATTTCTTTTATCCTCCAATATCAGTCAACTTTCCTTTCTTAGGCCTGGATTCTTCAGTGCTTGTGCATGTATATTTGGAACAAAAAATGTAGCTTGGCAGAAGTGGATGAGGAAAGGGAGGAAGATTTTATTTGCAGCAAATTGCTGTAGATAAGAATTTTTGAATAATAATTATACATGGACTCAAATTTCAGTTCTGTCACTTTCTGCCTTTTATAACTTGGAAAAAGATCTCTTCTGATCTCAGGTTCCTCATTTATAAAAATGAGAAGGCAGTGTGGTAGAGTGATAAGGAGATTTATGGGGGACATGTTTTCAAATGTTGCCTCTGATACTTGCTTTTCATATGACCGTGGACAAATCACAACCAACTTGGGCATCCTTCAATTTCCTATTTGGACACAAAAAGGGTTTGAGTCAATGGGCTCTGGATCTATAAGCCTGTGACTAGATGATATCTAAGGCCCTTTCCAGCTCTAAGTCCTATGATCCTGGCATAGTGCTAGACAGGTTAGGCCAGGGTAGGGAACCTGTGACCTTGAGACCACATGTGGCCCTCTAAGTCCTCAAGTGCAGCCCTTTGACTGAATTCAAACTTCACAGAACAAATCCTTGTATTAAGGGGGGGATACATTCTGTGAAGTTTGGGTTCAAAGGGTTGTACTTGAGGGCCTAGAGGGTCACATGCAACTTCAAGGTCACAGGTTCCCCACCCCTGGGATAGGCATTTAATAAATGCCTGTTGATTTAACTGGTTAATACTTTACTATGTTAATTCTGTGTCCTCTTGGATAAGATCTGAAAAAATCAAAGAGGATTTTCTCATCACATATACTTCTAATGATCTTGAGTTATATACTTTAACAGGGTCAACATTTACAGCCTAAGGAGCTCAACAAGGGAGATCAAATTAGCCTTCACAGAACTAGTACTGAAGGGCAGTCATCCTACTAGAGGCAGAATGAAATCTAAGCAAAATTATTAAATAGAAAGATTTTATTGTAGGGCCCCAAATCCTCTCTTGGTGGGGGTTGTGTCCTTTGCTACTTTAGTTATGTCCTACCATCATGCTCCTACTAAAATTTACTGCCCAGAAAGTTCTTCATTAATATATTCACACTAAGTTATATATGAAAAACTATACTGAGATATTATCTCCCTGAGCTAGCTAACAATATTTTTAAAAAGACTAAAGTAATGAATCTCTAATTGTAGAATTTGAGGAATCATAAATGAATGGGAGATATATTAGGTCAACAGTAATCTTTCCTGTCACCTAAAATCAAAGTGTAGAAAATCAACAAAATATTTCCAATGTCAGATCTCTGATCCTTCAATACAACCACCCCACCCTTTTTGTCTCTAAGAACAAAATGCCACTTCTATAAATCCATTTCCCATACCTAGTTCTATAATGAATAGCTCAAAGAAACATACCCTCAACTTATATGTCTACCTATCCCTTACAATGTCCAGAACTTACCAGGTTTTGCCTTTATAACTCTGTTGGCTTCTAAGACTGTCCAGGTGCTTGCTTACTGTAGCAAGTTTTACAAATCCTCTTGATATGCTATAGCTTCCTGGTTCTGGGAGCTTTCACTGCTCTATATAGTCCCTGGATTTTCTGCTCAGTGAAGCTCCTGGATAAATTCATAGCTTTGATTTTATTATAGAAGACCTTGAAAATTAAGAGACATCTTGATACAGTCATTGTCCATTATATATACTATATGTATGCATGCATGTGTGTGTAAGTATTATGAATTTTTGAAACAGTGGGATCTAAGACTAAGAAGTGACAAGTATAAAAGTCATGACAGATGAAAGACTAAGGGAAAAACTTATGAACTGATGACTACCACCTGGAAAAAGTTGGAGAGAGAAAAACACAGAATGAAGTAATATTAGTAAGGGATAAAGGAAAATAGCATTAATAGGTGAGTAAGAACAGATGAGCAAGGGTAGGAGAGGGAAGCCACTTACAGAGAAAAGCAGTAATAAAGATGGTATTGCACTGAAAAAGCATAATGTCAACAAGAAGACCTTGAACTTGGATTATACTAGAAATTTTAGAGCTAAAGTAAAAGTTATGAGGCATCTAAATCAAGGGATACATGCATGTATTAGATATCCAGATGGTTGTCTATCTTAGAAAGGATATAACCATAGTTTATAGGATTTTCAGCTATTTTCATATGCAAGTTCTGTTGAGTTATGAATGTAAGGTTTATTTGGGTTTTTTTGAAATTACTGATAGAAATAGGAAAGCCTAATCATGATATGTAGTACTTAGAGATAGGAGTAACAGGACCCACATTTGTCTTCTGTTAGCTACTCACACAACTGTCATTCCCAACTGTTATGGAACTTCTGGTTGCAAAATTCCATCCTTAGTAACAGAGAGTCAAAACAGTCTCTCCCTGAACACAAAATTGTTTTGTAACAATGTTCCCTCAAAAAGTTCCTTATTCTGCTCCTCTACACAAATTAAAACATTTCCCGAAGATTAAACAATAAAAGATGAAAACCTCTAATGAGCAAATGTGTGGGTCTCTTTTCTTTACATAAATATGGTATTTTCTAATTGTCTAAATTCCTTACTAAAGTTTTCTTCGACTTTTTCAGTCTTCTAAAAATATTTTTGTGAAGCCTCTCATTAGGCCTTTTAGATAACTGCACACTCAGTCCTTGTTGATTCTCTCTTGTTTAAAGGCATCTTTTAAATAATCAATTTTTTCTGTTTAAATTTCCATTTTAAATTTATTTTTCTGTGTACCTTTGTTCTTAGAACTTGCTCCTTTTCTTATTTTGCCTGAAATTCTTATCCCAAACACATTTTTTTCCAAAGGAATTCCATAAGTAAATTTCATGACTGTTGTCTGTGATTACATATTATCATAACAAACAAGCTGTCATTTCATTTTAAAACTCTAAGTAGAAAATAAAGTTTTTTCATTTTGTGTTTATGAGACATGTCTATATGTGTAGCATTATACCAAGCAACAGGGGTTGGGGTAGAAGGTTTGAATAATCTCTGTGGAGACTAAGAACCCCTGCCCATAGATTTCACTTGTAAGAAACTAGGCCTTTGAGAATTAACCTCTTCCAGCCTATAGCTATAGCCAGTCCTCCTTATCTTAGCCCACTTTTTCACTATTATAGGGTTTTCTTATAGGCTTTAATTATAATTTTCCTTGACAATTGTGGACATGCAGTAGGAATATTCTATGGATGTAAGCAAGTCTAAGACTATCTAGTGACATTAGAAAATGAAGATGAACCAGTGAACTAGCTCATAAATTTATGTCAAATTATATTAGAGGACAAGTTCATAGGAAATAAGAATATAAGTTAAATTTTCCTATGGCAAAATTACAAATTTATTATAAGCTCTCAAATTGTAGTTTAGTGTTCTTAAGAAGGGATAGAGAACATAAGCAATTGTATAGAGCAAAAAGCCAAGTATTTCAGTTTCCTCATCTATAAAATAAGGAACAATACTACTAATGTACCTCAGAGGGATGTTTTGAGAAATGACTAATTAATATTTATTAAGCTGTTTGCAAATAATAGTTGCTATAAAAGGACTAAATACTAATCCCTTTCTCCTTCCTTCCTTCCATTAAACATAACCAGTCTCCTTTATTCTGGTCTCACATGCTTCTTTACTGGTACCCTCATTTCTTTCTTCACTTATACAGTAATTAAATTCCATTTTAAATGAGCATTCATTTCCTTCATCTTGAAACTCTTGGCTTGTACCTACTTGCTTTTCTTCTGCCCTACTTTCCCTTTTCCTCCTTTGCCTTTAAACTTCTTGTTGATGGCATATTCTTACTCCCAGAACTATTTTCCCCTCTACTTTCTCTGAAGCTGTGCGATTTGGATATTTGCCCCTTAGATTCCATTAAAATTGCTGCTACTATTAATATTTACAAGTTCTTTGAATTTTTTGGATGAAAAGCACCAAACATTTTCCCCTAGTTTGTTCTGTCCATGCTACCTTACTCATTTAATATTGGTATTGTTTCTTTTCTGGCAGATTAAATTTAGACTTGTCATCTTCAAAGATATCAGTAACCTAACACATATTTATGATATCATTTCCACCTAAATCACTTCTCTCTTTTAAAGTTTCTTTCCTCCTGACTCTATTTGTCTTTAACAATTTGTTAAACTTGTAACATTGGGGTTTTTAGTTCCTAGGATTCCAAGGTCCTAAACTGAGCGATTCTTAACCTGGAATCCATGACTTTAAAAAATGATAATATATATATATATATATATATATATATATATATATATATATATATTTGCTTTTTGGAGGGCTATTGGGGTTAAGTAACTTGCCCAAGGGTCACATGGCTAGGTTTTTGTTTGTGTGTGTGTTAAGTGTCTGAGGCTGGATCCAAACTCAGGTCCTTCTGACTTCAGGAGTGACATATACCTTGTGGTATATGCATGTTATGGAATACTATTGTGCTATAAGAAATGAGGAGCAGATGGACTTCATATTTACCTGGAGAGGCTTATACGGACTGATGCTGAGTGAGAAGAGCAGAACCAGGAGAAATTTGTACACAATTACAGACACAATGTATGTGTGATGACCAACTTTGATAGACTGGACCCTTCTCAGCAATCCAGGGTTATAAGTCAACTCCAAAAGACTCATGATGGTGAGAGATGTCTACATCCAGAGAAAGAATAGAGTTTGAACCCAGATTGAAGCAAACTACCTGTTCTTTTGCTTTTTCTTGTTTGGTTTTGTTTCCTCTTTCCCATTGTTCATTCCATCTGATACAATCCTTCTTTATAACCTGACTAATGCCCAATATGAAAGTACTTGCAGATACTATACCTGATAGTATGCCACCATGGCGGGGGAGGGAGAGAAGATTTGAAACTCAAGGGATTGTGGAAATTAATCTTGTAAACTAAAAGTAAACAAATTAATAAAGACCAAAGAATTTTAAAAAAGAAAATGAAACATAAAAAGGATATATATGTGTGTGTACATGTATACAACTCATACATGCACACACATACATACCTATCATTCCTATTTAGAGTATCTTTAATGAGGGTATTGGTAGGGAACAAGCAGGCTTTCAAAAGTGATATTTAATAATCATTACTATTTCACAATTAACGAAAAGTTTTAGAGAATATAAGATTGCACTGATTTGGCTTAATAAAATGCCACCTTTCATGCTCCTTTACAACATGGTGTCTCCCATGTATATGTCAAGACTATTCAAGGTTCCTTGAGAGATATAGCAGCAGAAATTGCACTGTTCAATGAACATATGATCGTGAATTTTAGAAGAAATTTAAAACAAGATGCTTGTCAATGTAAGGGAGGACATATAGCAGTGTCCAAGTTAAAGTGGGGGCTCCTGTGGATGGTGAAGTCCTCTAGATGTTGCTGTTTGTAGATGACATGGTGCTTTTTGCACTAAGCCCAAGAATATTGCAGAACCTCCTGGAAGAGATCTGTAGTTTCTAGAGGAGTTTATCTTTATCTTCTCTACACAGAAAGGCCAGATGGATTAAGACTGTCTCTTGTCTGAATTATAAAATACATTTTTATAGGCATCCTATATGGCTTGCTCATCAGTATATA
This sequence comes from Gymnobelideus leadbeateri, assembly GCA_011680675.1. NCBI lineage: Eukaryota > Metazoa > Chordata > Mammalia > Diprotodontia > Petauridae > Gymnobelideus > Gymnobelideus leadbeateri. The sequence goes on from WOXC01006955.1 coordinate 29,374, forward strand.
TGTATGTGTATATATATATATATGTATATATATATGTGTGTGTGTGTGTGTGTGTGTGTGTGTGTATAGATAGATCTATTGATCTATCTATCTATTCATATATATATACACATACATGCATATTGATGAGCAAGCTATGTAGGATGGATAGTGAGTTGGAGCTTAAGTTGATGAGGAGAAAGAATAAGATAAATTGCCTTCAGGCAATTACTAAATTGCTCATAAAAAGCAAAGATCCATCTTTTAATATCAAAATTTTACTGGTATTTCTTTATGACATCCAGGCATGAAATAAAATATTCTCTGAATAATGGAAAATGAATATCAAATAGAGGGTAATGGAAGACAGATGTAACCAGGCTGCAACATGTAACCAATTATGAACACCAAAGAAGAAGAATTAAAGATGTTATCAAGGAATTTCATGATAAGAAGATTTAGGAGTTTAGGTTGACATGTACACAACCAGAATGCTACATTGGAACCCTTGTAATATTTGGTGAAAGCAAGGAAGGTCTCCTAAATATTGGGTGGACTTCCTATGGCAAATTTATGGGAGGACATAAACACCTTTCCCATAGGATAGACAGGTATGGATGAGTTGAAATCTGCATCATTGGAGGGAACTTCCAAATCAAAGATATCACAGGTCCACTTGAGTATATTTTTCTTATTTTTATTCTTTCTTCTAGTTTTGCAATAACAAGTCTGTAGTCTGACTGCATAGAGACTTAATTCAGGCATGACTCCCACATCAATAATGAATAATTTCCTGTCCATTCAAATATAATCAATTTCTTTTTTATATATTATTTGTTTTTGTCATGTTCAATACCTATTATTTCTTTATGGAAGAAAACATTCATAATATATAGTTGCAAGACTTTTGCATAATCTATGAGCCTTTTTTCCTCTCTTATTTCTTATTGCTGAACCATATTTTTCAACATCCTTTTCACCACCCACTCTATGCTTATTTATGCATTGAAGTCACTGAATATTAAAGTATATTTTAATTTAATTTTGAGGGTCTTAGTAATTTTTTCTGCAATTTCTCTACTTTTTATCCTCTCCACCAGATGCTGGTAGGTAAGCTGCAGTTATTTTCATGGTAATCTTGTAAACCAAATCTTTAGTATGAATGCTGCAATATGAATTTTTAAAATGCCCCATGAAAAGATATTTCTTGTTGCCTGTAATTCATGCTAATACTAATTTCACCAAGTACTTTATTTCTCTGTACTATATATTTCTCAAGTACTATATATTTCTCATATACCTATGAGCCATTTAGCCAAGACTTACCTTTGCTTTCATTTATAACATCTTTGTTACAAGAGATGGCTTCTTGTGGGGGCAGAGGTGATGGTTTAGTGGGTTTAATGATATCATAGCCATATATTAAAAGAAGTATTAATAAAACTTTTTTTTTATTTGAAGGGAAAAAAGGAAAAAAAGGGTTTCTCCCCAGAATGGGAGAAATTTCCACAGGTTTTGCTCTTCTGGTATAATTTCTTAGACTTTACTTGAGTAACCACTATATCACAAATACAACATTAGATTAAAACTTTATCAAAGTAGGTCTCATAATGCAATGTAAATGTTAAACATCATTATTGCCTCCCCAATTAGATATTAAAGGTGCTTGAAAGCAAAGACTATGACTTATTCTTCTTTTTGTCTTTGTAACCTATAGTTCCAGATATAAAGCTGGTGAATGACTAACAATCTATTAAAGACCCCTACATCTAAATCTTCATCTGCAGGGCTGGAATTCCATAAGTTCATGACTTGATGTTTAAAGTATTTTTTCTTTTTAATTGTAATTAAAAAATTTCTGGTTTCTAATTCTTATTTCATAGTCCATGAAATTCTTGGTCCATGAGCTCTCTGGTCTTCTTGGGTTAAGAAATTAGCTTCACTTAATCACTTTTTTCTGCCACTGAATCTGGGCACCAGAGTACCAATACCCCATCACTTTTCCCTTCTTCCCATCTACCAGCATATCATCAAAATTCAGTGCCTATTTTTCTAGGAATTTCTTTTAAAGGAAAAGAGAATATATACATTCAGAAATCTGTGCATTAGACTAGGAGTTCCTTGAGATCAGAGACTGCCTTTCACTTTTCTTTATATCTCCTAGCTCTTGTCAGAGTGCCTGGCATATAAGATGCTTAATAAATGCTTGCTGACATATGAATTTAAAAGCAATCAAAAGTGAATGTAAAAGGAACCTACCCAATATAGAATCAGTGGTGCCTGACTTTACTGTAGTCTGAACTAACCTATAAATTTCTAGCTAAATGTCTGGTTCTTCTGATGTCATAATGTTGTAAGCCTTGGAGCATTCTTTTCCAACTTAACCAAAAATGAAAATGGATTGTTTTTTCACACATTCCTCAGTGATTTGGGATTGGTCCAGCTGTGTGTCATCCCCCAAATTAACAAAAGACAATCATTTGTTTTTTCCCCCCCCCACAACCCTTCATGGTTTTATGGATTGAGATAATCTTTCTTTACCTTAGACTTTTTAGAGTTTTTTTTTTTAAGCACACTCTATCATAGAAGCTACTTTGTTTTCTTCATTATTATAATTATCTTTCTCTGGGACTTCCCTTACTTTATTATTTCTTAAGGTTTGGTGATCAGAATTGTACATGATATTTGAAGTCTGAGAGAATCTGTAAATATTTCTGTTAATTCTAAATTTTTATACGCTAGGTCCTTTGAATCCTAACATGATTTCTTTATTAAGGATGGAAAGAGAAGGGGAGGAAAGGGAAAGGAAAGGAACAAATATTTATCAAGCACCTACTCTGTGCCGTGTACTGTGCTAAGCACTTTACAAATATTATCTCATTTGATTGTATTTTTATAGTATAATTACCTTTATGATATATATTATATGTATTGTATATCATAGTACAATTATTTTGGTAAGTCATCTATTTAAAAGTAAATAGCATATGTACACATATGTTATTATATAATACAGTCTATACAAATATATACAATATATTAATTATACATGAATACCTATATACATTCATGTGTGAGAATATACATACACTCATACATTCTGAATTTACTTTCTTAACTCCCACTCTCACTGGCAGGTTGGGCTCCTAGAGCAATGCTACCTCTCCCATCATGGTTCTGGGGTACCCCTGAGGGGTTGTTAGGATATATTTCTAACCCCTGGTCAGTGCCCCAATATTACTTTGATCAGTTGATAATTCCCATGATATCACTGATAATCAATTAATATTAATTATTATAAAAGTATATTTAATGAAAAATTAGAGCAAGAAGTGAAGTACAAACTGCTCCCCCTGCCCCAAACCAGAGCACCCCAGGATCCCTGGAAGAATAGACTGAAAGGAGTTGCTATAAAAACATTCCCCTTAAATGTGAAGTACTCTACTATCTTGACTGGCCCCTGGGAGGAGTGGACAAATTTATAATGGGGGCTATAAAGCATTTCTTGCACTCAGTTCACTTCTGGGTAAATCACAGCTGATGGATGAGTCACTCCTGTAGTTGTGGGATACTACATCTCAGTGAAAAGGGCAAGCTGCCACTGGACTGGGTCAAGCGAATTGTTTGTTAGGGCTCTGTCAGTTTGCTCAGTTCAGCTGTTGCAGTTACTGACCACTCCACTAGGCACTCTTGTGACTGGACCTATGTTACCATTTCCTACCTTGCAAACTCACAAGGTAGCTCTAACATTCATTCACCTAGGATCAAGAAATAATAAACAAAGACAGAAGAAACAAAAGTTCCACGAGTAAAGGCTGACATTTCTATCTTCCCACCCAAAAGTTTCATGAGAGAGGTTCATAGAATTCTTGCAGTAGAATCTTTTATGTGCACACTTAGTTTGAGATCAGCAATCAATGAAAATATTTTTCAACACCATTTTAGTAAGCCAACAGAAAATAGTCACAGAATACCTGTGCATGCTCTTGAAGCAGAGAAGCAGGCCTCTTCATTGTTTATCATCATGAATTTCTAGTTACAGGCTCCCCAAGCCTCACATTGTGCATGCTCCTATGGATTCTGTCCTTATTGTCTGGCATTCTCATTTGATATAAATGATAGTTTCCCATTTCAGTAAAAAACCAACATATTGTCTCCCCATGCAATTTCATGCTTCATTTTGAATAGTAAGGAAAATTATCCCTTCTAACCTGTTATTTTTCTTAGAGAAATGAACATTTAATTGATGAATGACAATAAACTTTCTATGATACTCAAGAGTAAAAAGTAGTATTGAAATTTAAAAAATTAAAAACTTCAAGCTTTCTTTCTCTGATTTTCTAGATAAAAGAGTTAACCAGTAAATCAACAGAATACAAATCCAAAACCTGAAGTGAGCACTAAGAAATATTTACTTGCTTCAGGCTCTATGTTGTTCTGAGACCTGATGCAATCGATATAATGACATTCACACACATATCATGTTGAAGACCACTATATATATATATATATATATATATATATATATATATATATATATATATATATATATATATATATACATATATATATATATATATATAGGAAAGGCTTCCATAGGATATCTTTTATGACAGGGCCATATACTTTTGGCCAGTACTCATATCCCTTTCTTTTTCTTTTTTGTTTTGTTTTGTTTACTTTTAGTTTACAACATTCATTTCCACAAGATTTTGAGTTACAAATTTTTTCCCCATCTTTCCCCTACCCACCACCTCAAACCCCCTCCCCAAATCTGCTCTCTCCTATATCCTCCCCCACTTCCCCTCTGACTTTCCAGTAGGGCAAGGTAGATTTCCATACCCCAGTGCCTGTATCTTGTTTCCCAGTTGCATGTTAAAAATAATAATAATTTTTAAAAAATATTTGATTTTGAAACTTTGAATTCCAGGTTCTTTCCCTCCTTCCCTCTCCACCCACCTTTACTGGGAAGATAAGCAATTCAATATAGGTTGTACATGTGTAGTTACCCAAAGCATTTTCATACTGGATATATTATATATATATATATATATTTCCTTCTATCCTGTCTAGCCCCCCACTTATTCTATTTTCTCCTTAGACCCTATCCCTTTTCAAAAGTGTGTGCTTCTTACTACCCTCCCCCCAAATATTCCCTCTTTTCTATCATTCCCCATCTTATCCCCTTCCCCTATACTTTCCTGTAGGGTAAGATACCCAATTTATCGTGTATATGTTATTCCCTCCTTAATCTGAATGCAATGAGAGTAAGGTTGACCCATTCCCTTTTACCTTCCTGTTCTTCCCCTCCATTGTGACAGTTTCCCCTTGCATCTTTTATATGAGATAATTTACCCTATTCTGCCTCTCCCTATCTCCTCTCATTATTCCACTCTCACCTCTTAATTTTATTTTCTAAATATCATCCCATCCTATTCATTTGATCCTGTGCCCTCTGTCTATGTATACCTGTACACATATATACACACACACATATGTATTCATATGCCCATATATGCTCCTATATAGACGTATATATGTATACATATATGTATACATATATGTATACATATATGTATACATACATACATATATGTATACATACAAGTATGTATACACACACACATATATGTGTGTGTGTGTGTGTGTATGTATATATATATATATATATATATATATATATATACACACACACACATATACATTTATATTCCCTTCAACTATCCTCATACTGAGAAAAGTTTCATAAGTTACAATTATCGTTTTTCCATGTAGGCATGTAAATAGCTCAACTTTGATAAATTCCTTATGATTTCTTTTCCCTGTTTACCTTCTCATGTTTCCCTTGCTTTTTGTATTTAAATGTCAAATTTTCTATTCAACTCTGTTTTTTTTCATGAAGAATGCTTTAAAGTCCTCGATTTCATTGAATGACCATATTTTCCCCTGAAGCATTATACTCAGTTTTGCTGGGTAGGTAATTCTCAATTTTAATCATAGCTCCTTTGACCTCCAGAATATCATATTCCAAGCCCTTTTATTCCTTAATGTAGAAGCTGCTAGATCTTGTGTTATCCTGATTGTGTTTCCACAATATTCAAATTGTTTCTTCTTGACTGCTTGTAATATTTTCTCCTTGACCTGGAACTCTGGAACCTGGCTATAATATTCCTAGGAGTTTTCTTTTTGGGATCTTTTTCAAGAGGCAATTAATTGGTGAATTCTTTCAATTTCTATTTTTCCCTCTGGTTCTAAAATATCAGGGCAATTTTCCTTGAGAATTTCTTAAAGGATGATTTCTAGGTTCTTTTTTTGATCATTGCTTTTAGGTAGTCCAATAATTTTAAAATTATCTCTCCTGGATCTATTTTCCAGGTCAGTGGTTTTTCCAATGAGATAATTGCATTGCCTTCTGTTTTTTTTCATTTGTTTGAATCTGTTTTATAGTATCTTGATTTTCATAAAGTCATTAGCTTCCATTTGCTCCAATCTAATTCTGAAGGAATTATTCTCCTGGCCTGAAGATCATAAGGGGACCGAGTGATCATTCAAATGTTAATCACTCTTGCTTTAACCTGCTTGGATCTGGATTGCTGTCTTGGGTAGAGGTTCTGGGGTATGTGGCCAGTGGGCCAGAGCTTGTGAGGGCAGCAGAAAGGGCACCCAACTAATAGACCCGGCAGCTGTGAAAACCCCAGTGATTTAGGACAAAACTCTCTTCTTGAAGCAGAGTTCTCCTGTGGCAAAGAGCTCTAAAATTCATTTAGGGTCATATTTTATAGAAATTTGAGGTGGTTATGGGGGAAGCTCACTGAGTTTTCCTGCTTCTATGCTGCTTGTCATCTTCCTTTCTTTTGTCCATTTTAGTATTTAAATCAGAAGATCATCGACCAAACATTTTTCTGTGATCATATCTATCAAGATATATTCATGATTTTAGCATAGTCGTGGGTGATATTTTGTGGGAGGAGAGCCTTACAAGCTGTATATTTTCTACTGAGATACTTTTATTCCTGCTCTGGTAATCAACAAATAAAAAACACTCAAAATCATGTACTTTCTGTACATCTTAGTCAATTTTATCAATATGATAACAAGGTCTATTGTTTATACAGTCTATTTGCTTTTTTATATATTTTCAATAGATACCCTAGACACAAATTATTTATATTCATATTATATAACATACATATAAAATAACATAATATATGATGTTTACATAAAGATCTATATAGAGATGAGAAAGTAAACATATAAATCAGTAAGCATGATAACTTCTCCATACATTTTTTGTATTAATACCTTTGTGGCTTTTTTCCCTACTTTGGTTTTTTTTTCTTCTTTAAAATATTTTGAAAACTGACACATAAGTGCTCTTATGTATCTTAAGAAAGGCTCTTATGTATCCAAGCAGGTGAGCCTACTTGGTGAGTGTGTTCTCAATGAAAATTCCTTTGAATGCTTTTGTTCAGGTCCCTCTGCTTTTTTCCAACTCATTTTTTGAGTGCTGTTCCTTCTTCCTCATTTAGTGTCTCTGGTGTGCTGGATTTTGAGTCAAGGAACCCAGATTCAAATCTCAACCCCAATACTTATTGTCTATATGACCTGAGCCAATTACTTTCTTCTCTTTGATCTTCAGTTTTCACATCTGAAAATGATGAGTCTAACCCTAAGATTCCCTCTCTGAAGCTATGATCCTGTGGTTTGCTACTGATGTGGTAAGAGCACAAATGTGATGTTTCCACTGTAACTGATAATAATAGACCACTATGGAAAGACTGATAGATCTGTTGTATTTCCCTTGGATATGTGGTCACCCTTCCAGTTTCATCTTTAAATGTTCCAGGAAACTCCAACAAAGGTTTCTGCAGGTTTTCTTCCCCTCCCTGCACCCCTTCACTGCTTTTCATTGTTTTATTTGAATATGTTTTTAAGAATATGAACAAAAATAACAAGGGATGAGGAGGTATAGATGAGGTCATGGTCTGTTCCAGTGGAGGGAATATCATTAATAATGATGCCATGAATCTTTTGAAATATTCAAATAAGAATGTGATGATTAAGGTAAATCATAAAGTAGCAAGGAGCTCCATGCTCTATCACTTATTTCAAAGAAATGACATCCAGTTTAAAAAAATGGCAAAAAATATCAAAGATAAAAAATTTCTAATTATGCTTCAAAACTTTATTGTATCAGGGATCTCACCAAGGTGGGTAACTCTCTGCTTGGTGCAGGTGATAATTCTTCTATGCTTTCTCATATTGTGAGATTCTTGTTGATGTCTTTCTGTAAATATTCCATATATTCCCTTAGGAGCCTCTTTTGGAATTTTGTAAACAGCAGTGTAGGTCTTAGGTTACCTTGGAAACCTAGGTTATCTTTGGTTTATTCTATCCCACTCTCCCTTCATAATTGGCCCACATCCTTTTCTGGACAGATACCCATCTGATGATATTTTTTTCTGACTCTTCACATGCAAGTAATTGTTGGTATTATAATGCAGTTTATTTAACACATCATGCCTTTTGAATTACCTGTAATTTTTATTCTTTTCGGATTATTGTGTTCCTCGATTCCCATCCATATACGCTCATGAAAAGAACATTGGTGTTAAAAAAAGATAGGTTGGAAGAGCTAGAAAGAGAAATTTCATTCAAAATAGCTACAAAAATTATAAAAGGCTTTGTAGAATATCTTACAAGATTCATCCAGTATATAAATGAATCTAACTATAAAGCACAGTTTTTAGAAATAAAGACATATAATTGGAGAGCCATCAATTACTCATGGGCAGGTCAAGTCAGCATAGCAAAATGCTAATACTATCTAAATTAATTTACTTATTTAGTGCTGTACCAAAGTCCCAAAAGAATATTTAATAAAGCAAGAAATAATAACAAAATTCATGTGGAAGAATAAAACATCAATAATCTCAAGCATAATAATGAAAAAAAGTGGAAAGGAAGAGGTCTATGATTACCAGATTTCAAATTGTATTACAAAGAAATAAACATTAATATGATTTTTAAAAAAAAGTCATTATCAGTGGAACTGATTAAGTACACAACATAATGAAGCACACCAACCTAGTAGTTCAGGGTTCTATAAAACCAAAGATCCCAGCTATTAGAGTAAGGACTTGAGGGGATTAGAACAACAAGTGGTAGTAGAAATTGAGTGAAGCACATTGACTTCATCATGTGACTCAATTCTAGAGTCAGCTCAGTACCCTTTCTATTCAATTATGGGTCTAGTCCAATTTCTGTATTACAATAAAACTTATTCAGTTATGAGAATTATGAGAAAACCTTATTACATTATTAGACCACAACCCTACATGACTTGGAAGTTGGAGCATTTCTACCTGCTGCTTAGGGATCCTCAACTAAGGCCCTAGGTTATGCTGACTAGAAACCTGGTTAAACCTGAAGATTGATGCAAGGAGTTTTCTCACAATATATATCTCAAGCAAATGTGTATATATGTGCCATGCCCCATGACTATGAATGTAAGGTGAGATATATTTAAAATTTTTTTCAACTTTTTTTCTACCTCTTTGACCTTATATTCAGACAAATATAGTAAACAGGGCTGGCTATCTCTTTTTCATTTGTTTTTTCCTAATCTCTGGTTGAATGAGCATTATACCCCTAAATGGAGATATCCAGGCTTGGAAGCAATCTTATGACTGAGAAGTATGAAGGTTCTAGGTCCTTTTGATCAGAGATAATTGAAAACCTGGGAAGAAGGCATAAAAGTTACTTCGTTGCTCTTGGAAAAGTCAACCACTATCAACAAGATAAGCTTGAGTGATGGTATGGCTTGCCAAAAGGAACCTGCTTTGAGAGAGGTTATGCAGAGCCAAGGTGAAATGTGAGAAACTTAGTTTGCAGTCCTGGAAGCTACTTGGTTTTCTGATGAGGTTTTAAGTATCAGCCTCTTGAAACATAATTTTTGGGGAAAATAAGAACCACAGTTGTTTTGAACATCTTGATGGAATAATCCCCCAACCACCTGGTGACCTAATATTAGAAAGTTCCCCAATCCCTACTGAAAAAGAAATAAAATATAACAAACTATGTAAGGACACAGTAAAGCAGATGGTCTAATCCACTGTTGAAACAACTACTTGCTGTCCTTGGATGAGATTCTACAGTTTTGTCTAAGAGGACTTCCTTCATACTTGTAAATGTAGTTGATCATTTGTCTTTGCCTCCTGCCCTGGAACAGGGTAGGTTTTCTTATAATATGTCCTGCCAGTTGCATTCCAAATACAACTATTTTATCCCTTCAAAGCAGATTTAAAAGTGACTTAACCTCATATTCCAGTTTCTGCCTCTCCAGTTTTTGCATCGTTTGTGAGGGCTTTGAAATAACTGGATGATCTGTCCATCCTAACTATGAAGGACTTATAGAAGGACTGTAAATCTTTATTCTCTATACTCTATGACTGTGAATATAAGGTGGGATGTGTTCTGTGGTGAGCATTTATTTTCAAGCACTTTGCCTTACATTCAGACAAATATAGTACTCAAGTCTGACTGATCCCACTCTTTCCCTACCCATCTCTCTTATGAGATACTTGACTTATATCTCCTAAGTTGCTACAGAATACTGCTGACTGACTATGGATTCTAAGTCATCCTGTAAGGTTCTAAGAACCAAATCTGTATCCTAGGTATCTGAGGTTGCCATTCTGTGAGCAGTATATCTCAGCATGCTAATAAATTTCTTTGCTTTCATTTTGGCCTTCTATCTTTGACTTAGAGTTACCAGACATCCCCTTCCCCATGGGCACACCTCTGCCAAGAGGTCCCCTTACTTTCTAGAGCAAATTCCCTAATAATAACTAAAGTTATGTTAACTTACTGAATAGTGCATTAAGTAATTCTGTCAATATATATTGTGGGTCTGTGTGTCTTTTAGTATTTCTTTTGTGTGTAGGAAACAAGTACCAATCCCACACCTGATTTACATTGTATGTTCAATACCTTTCTCCTCCCTTTTGGGAAATCCAGAGACCAGAGTCAAAATCTAAGCTTTAAATACTTTGTCTTCCTTGTACTGGAGTGAATGGGTGAGTGGGGGAACTTAATGACCCAAGAGTGTAAGCAAAGGGGGCCAGAGTATAAGAAAATCCCTTTCACTAGAGACTGGGATCCCCCAGGACCGAATTGGTCTAGAACTTGTGCCTAGATTCTGGTAGTATAGTCAATGGGAAAGGAAATTGGCACAATCTTCTATCCCTCTGGGTCTGAAGAGGACACCATAAAATGATGAGGTATAGGGTAGGGGTGTCAAGACCCCAAAATACCAACACACCATGTCCTGCCGAATGAATTTGACTCAAATCTTCTCTCAGCCAAAGAAAAACAAAGTTTATTAAAAGTTCACCATATTAGGTAGACTCTCAAGGAGCCTTGGTATCTGTAAGGCTTGCATTGGGCAAGTGGTCCAGAATCATGTAACACAGAGCAAGTCTGTGCTAGAAAATTCTATGGTGCTCTCACACCACATGGAAACAAAATGGGATCTTATATACAGAAAGGTTGTGGGAGGAATCTAGGGGTGGTCTAGAGGAGGAGTTTGGGGAGGGTCTTCAGAAGGAGTCAGATGAGGTCAGAATCTAGTAATGAGTTTGGGGAGGGTTTTTAGGAGGAGTCAATGAAGTCAGATTCTAGTAAATGAATGATTAAGGGTGGGAGGTTGCTGGAGGCCACCTGGAGATGACAGACAATGGTGAGCTAGGCCAGTTCAAGGGTGTAACAGATTTGGGCCTAGACATTTTAGGAGGATCATGGGTGGGAAGTAGCTGGAAAAAGAGAGGAGGGCTGGGCTAGTAACAGAGATTTGGGCCTAGCTATAATGAAAGGCTTATGGCCTCAGGCAAATGCTTCATCAAATGGGAAGATTCAATGAGAGTTCAAGGGGGTTCCCAGAGCCTATACCTCATCCGGTCCAGCACTTGTTCTTAATGTTAAACTTTTTATCACTTAAAAATATGAACTATCTACCACCATCAAACTAGATTCTCTATGCTTGAAATAACAACAAATCTATATAACATGTAGGTAACTCTGTGACCTTTGACATGGTACCACCTCTCATTCACAGTGAAGAGGTTGTGCACTAAGAGCATTAGTGTTGCTCTGGAGACCCCAAAATACCAACACTCTGGGTCCTGCCAAATGAATTCCACTCAAGTCTTCTTGTAGCCAAAGAAAAGTAAAATTTATTAAAAGTTCATTTGTGTCAGACACAAAGTCTGTGCTAGGTCCTTCTATGGTGCTCTCAGTATTCTATGTCATTCTATGGTGCTCTCACAAATATGAAGACGAGACAGGATCTTATATACAGAAGGTTGTGGGAGGAATCTAGAGGTGGTCCAGAGGAGGAGTCTGAGAGGGTCTTTAGGAGGAGTTAATGAGGTCATTGAGTGATTAAGGGTGGGAGGTTGCTGGAGGCTACAGACATTGGTGGGCTTCTCTAGTTCAAGGGTGTATTGATATTTTGATAGGCTCAAGGGTGGGAAGTAGATGAACAATGGAGGGCTAGGCTAGTAACTAGGCTAGAGTTAGTAGTTAGCAGTTAGTAACTAGGCTAGAGGTCTGGGCCCAGCCACAATGTAAGGCTTATTGCCTCATCAAATGAGATGATTTAATCAGAGTCCAAGGGAGGTTCCCAGAGCCTGTACCTAAAGGACTCAAGGAGAGCTTGAGGGAGCTCCCAGAGCCCATACCTCATCAATAATTCCCTCATTTCTAAATTAGAGTTAAGTAAATGTTTTCCCACCTACCTCATAGAGTAGACAGGACCAAATAAAATAATGTACATGAAAATGCTTTAAAGAAGCATTAAGTTTTACATGTCATCTGAGTCATTATTTTTATTGTTGTTACACCTTTTTGGAGAACCTGAATTAATCCACATAATTCTCAAGAGATGCTTAGGTATTGTCACACAGTGTAGCAGATCAGGCAACTGAAACATATTAACATGAAATAATTTTCCCAAAGTTGCTAGAGGGGACATTTTCAAAATAGAAAAACAAAATGTAACATTGTACTTCACTTGCATTTAATTGCCAAAGATGACAAAAGATGAGAGGGATAACTGTTGGTGAACCAATGGGAAAGTACACTAATGCCCCACTGATAGAACTGTGAATTGGTCTCATGGTTTCGTCAAATTATCCAGAACTAAAATACTAGGAAAGACATTAAACCATTCATCCTTTGGACCAGCAATACCACTACTGGTATCTCCCCCAAGGAGATAAAAGAGAAGGAAAGGTCCCATAAACACTAAAATATTTATGTTGTAGCAAACAGCTGAAAACAAAGTAGTTACCCATCAGTCAGTGAATGGCTGAACAAAATGTAGTATATAAATGCAATGAAATTTTATTATAGTATAAAAATGAGAAACATGAAGAGTTTGGGGAAACTTGGTTAAGACTTGTCTGAACAGATGTAGAGCAAAGTAGGAACCAAGAAAGTAATATATATAATGGCCATGATAACATAGAAGAAAACAACATAGAAAAATACCAGAATGTTTATTAATGTCCAACCCTAATTCCAGAGGACTGGCATTGAAATACATCTTTTTCCTCTTAGAAGAGAGGTGGTGCACTGTTCTTTCCTACAGTTTCAGAATGATGCAGATTGGAAGACTTGGCCAATGTATTGGTTTGTTTTCTTACCTATACTTCATTATAAGGGAAGGTTTTGAGGGAAGGGGAAAAGGAAATGCTAGTAATACTTTTAAAGGACTCAACAAAACATCTATTAACAAATCTATATGTAAATATGCAATGTGAAATTAGTAGAATCAGAACTGTATGTACATTTGTTACAATAGGAAAAAGGACAAAAAGAAAGAAGGAAAAAGGAAAGAAAGAAAAGGAAGCAATGGAGGGAGGGAAGAAGGAAGAAAGAAAGAGTGGGAGGGAGGAAGAGAGAAAAGAAGGAGAGAGCTAAAAAGGAAGGAAGGAAGAGTAAAAAAGGAAGGAATTGAAGGGAGAGAGAGAAGAAGAGAAAGAAGAAAGAAATGAAGCCAGATATAACAGAACTTGAGACAGACTTTGAAGAGGACAGAGAACAAAAGCATATTTTTTTGTCTGCTTATTCATCATCTGGGTTCACTTGTTAATGCCTAGAGTCTTAGGTAAGGTTTTATTCCTTTTTAATATTTATTTGATTATTTGTTTTTACTGTTGGTTATTAATAATAATGATAAGATCAAAGATCCACTCAAGTACTAAGTTCATAATTTCTAAAAAGGGAAAAATGCAGAGCATTTTAAAATAAGGTTTCATTTCTGCTCAGCATCTACACTAAAATATGCATTTTTGAAATGCATATTTATTCAAAGAATTCAGACCTGTGTGGAAAAACCATGTTTGTGACTTGTTGGCATTGTAAAGCAGAAATATTTTTTAAAATCAATAAAGAGAGAACTCGTTTTTGAAAGCACTGGATTATTTTTTAAGCCAAGAACAAATTTATTTCCTTCTAAATTCTAAACCGGACTCATTATGAAACATATCTCTCATTCTTCTTTCTGTTAACCTGTCACCTGTTAAACAGGGGCCTTTGGCCTATGGCCTTTCAGCTGTTTTGTGACTGAGTACAACATTTCTATTCTAAAATATGCCTGTGCCTACAAGGTTCCTGCAGGTTAGTTTTTGCTGCTGAAGAAACTGCCATTACTTACATTGAATTTCAATGACTTCCTGCAGGCAAACACCTGGAGGCAATTACCTGTACCTGCTTGCCAGCAGACACAGATATGCTTTAGGATAGGAAAACTATATTTCTCATCAAAAAAAAAAAGTCCAGTTCCTTTGTGTAATGCTTTATTATTGCCTGAATGCTATGTTATGTTATTCAGACCAAGAAATTATTCTCTAACCTATTATTTGTTGGCCCACAAATTTTTATTTCAGTGTTCTTCAAACTGCAGAGAATTCTGGTGGTTCTCAACTTCCCTCTGGAGTTATATTTATCCTTCTCCTCTATAGACAATCCCTCCTAACACATTAATTCACTAAATCAGTTGAAACAACAATGTAGGGAGACTTACATCCATAGGAATAATGTTATAAATGAAGAATATAGCCCTGGGTAACCTGAATTTCTGCTAGGTATAGAGAGCAGAGACTATGTAAATTTTAAAATGGCCAAAGTGACCCTCAACACTTTCCTACAATTTTTCCTATCCTACAAACTTGGGAATATCTTTCTTAGGAACTAAAGGAAGGTGAATTTGCCCACATCCCCTGCCATTCAGCAGTGGTCTCTGGATTAGTTCAGTAGGCACAATGTTGGGTTTGTCTACCCTCCTCATATTGTCACAATTTCACAACCTCCTTGTCCCCATTCCCTTAGCCCCTTCTAGAATATCCTCAAATTCTATTGTCCATATGCATAACTGAGCCCAATAATGGCACATAGGAAGATAAGGCAGTGGTTGCTTTGGGGCAGATTACCATCCTGTGTCCAGCTCACCAGCAATATCTGTTGCCTGGAAGTTCTGGAAAGGGGTAGATCAAAAGGCAGAAATAGGAGGTAGCATTCTGCAAGTAGACTATATGTAATTCACTAGGACTGTGCAAGGACAGTCCAGAAAACTGTTTCAGATTGGCCAGACTTCTCATACTCCATTAAACAGAGAAAGGGAATAATTACTTTTAAAGGAAAAGGCAAATAAGACAACCTGCCAGCCATAAAAATTGTAACATCAACTATACTAGTTTCAACTACTTGAAGACCAGGTAGGGTACATTTCCCCTTTACCATAGGATTCTCCTGTACCCTTAAGGGGATTAGCACTGTCTAGGCTCTCTGTCAATGGTTCCAGCTTCCACCAATGGTGTTCCCCCAAGTATAGGGGGTGTTCCTCTTTAACTCAATTCCATTTAGTTAGTAACAGTTTGACTAGTTTTTACAAAGGAGTATTTAGTTCAAAAAGCCTAATAACAAATGTACAAGCTTACTGCCTCAACTCTTGAGAACGATTCTTTTTCCCCAACCATACCACATCTTAGTCTCCAGAAAGGAGAAAGGGATTAAGTCCATAGTTTAACATGGTTCCTATAGAACCCAGTCCTAATTTCTGAGTCCAAAACTCCTACTTGGGCTTAAGACCCAGGCACACAGGCTTTTTTGCTAGGAAAGCTGGCTACAATATCCTGCCTGGAATTCTAGCTCCAAGATCCAACACCTTGAACTCCAGGGTTGGTGGGGATCACTGATGTCACCTGAACCTGAGAAGGACAGATAAAACAGAAAAACAGAGAGAGAGTAGTATGGTAAGTTATCCCTATTCTTGGTTTAGTTCATGGAACCCATACTGTGGGTGAACTATATGTGATCTTCACACTCTGGAAGCAGTAGGAAAAAACATACAGGAAAGAGAGACTCTTACTTTGGCCATCTTAAAAGATGCAGCCTGTTCTAGTTATACAGTTGATCAAAGGAGAGTACTCCTTCCCTATGATAGGGGAAACACCAAGAAGCATATGGCCATGTTAAGCAATTTGGGCATGCACAGGTCAAGCCTCCTTACAAAGGAATTACACTGGAGTCCTATATGCTTTAGGGTAGATTTTGGTTAGAATGTATTCACCATATTATTGTGAGACAATATGGGTTGAGCCAACACTTTATATAGTATGCCTTATATAGAGATTGCAGGTGAGAATGAGTAATTGGGTAAAAGGACTTCAATATTTCAAGAAAATGTAATTTCACCAGTGATAATATTAACTCCTGATACTGACACAAATCACAACCTCACTGTGCTTTAGTATATTTTATTTCAGAGTTGCTGTGATCAAAAAAGTCACCACCCTTTGTCAGTCTTGTCATATCTAAGAATAGAAAATTAATAGAAAACTCAAGAAATAAATGTTCTACTTTTAACCTGGCTTGGGAATAGATCCTCCAGGCTTTTCTGCAAATGAGTGTGTGGGGGCAGGGGGCAGGGGGTGGAAATCAAATGAGAATTAAATTTTGTATCTACACAAATATCTTTTGTCTCCTTACTTCTTATATGGTGTCTGTGGGAAAGAAAAAATCATAACAACTTTCAGATGAACCATAAAGGTCTTTGGTGTATCTTTAAAAGAACATATTGAGAAGTGTTTTTTTTTTCATATAGTAGATCAAGAAAATATCATGGGGGTGTAGCCAAGATGGCAGAGTAGAAACAGCACTTCCACAGCACTCTTGCCCACACCAATTCCAATATATGTAAAAGGGGACTCTTAACAACCTCTGGAGCTACAGCACCCACAAAATGACACAGAGAAGCTAACCTCTCACTGAGGATAGCGTGGGAGCCTGGCAGGGAGTTGCCAGCACAAGGCTCTGGGAGCCGAGCCCAGGCCCAGGTGCTGGAGGGACTCCAGAACACCAGCAGCTGTAGCGTTTCCAGAATTATCAACACATAGATGCCTAGGACAAAGAGAGAGGTTAGTGCCCTATGGACTTTGGGATGAGTATTTGGGAATGCATCAGCTTCTTCCCCTGGGGGTGGGAATCTCTGAGTAGCTGTGGCACAGCCACCATGTTGCAGCTTCAGCTCCTGGCCTGCAGACTGTGGGGGGATCCAGTCTTGGCGGTAATCACTCTTGCTTTAACCTTCTTGGATCTGGATTGCGGTCTGGGGTGGAGGTCTTTGGGTATGTGACCAGCTTGCCAGAGCATGTGGAGGCTTCAGAGAGAACTCCCAACTAATACCTCCAGCAGCTTTGATCTCCCCAGCATTTGGAATGGAAGCTCCTCTGGCTGGTGGCAGAGTCCTACTGTGGCAATAAGCCCAAAAGTCAAGTAATTAAGTGGCAAAATGCCTAGACAAAGGAAACAAAATAAACAGAAAAATTCAACATTAGACTCCTATTTGGGGGGCAAAGAGAATGGAAGCATGGATCAGGAGGAGGACTGTGAGGTCAGAACTCTTGCACCAAAAGCCCCAAATGAAAATACGAGCTGGTTACAGGCCATAGAGGACGTTAAGAAGCAGATAAGAGAAGTAGTGGAATAATTGGGAAGAGAAATGAGAAAGATGCAAGAAAAGTATGAAATGAGAGTCAACAGCCCGAGTGAGGAAAATAACATCTTAAAAATAGACTAACTTGAATGGCAAACAAGGCTCAAAAAGGTAATGAGGAGAAGAATGCCTTAAAAAGCTGAATTTGTCAGATGGAAAAAGAATCTCAAAAATTCACTGAGGAGATTCATTCCTTCAGAGTTAGACTGGAGCAAATGGAAGCTAATGACTTTATGAGAAATCAAGATGCTGTTAAATAGATCCAAACAAATGAAAGAATAGAAGGCAATTTGAAATATCTCATGGGAAAAACCACTAACCTAGAAAATAGATCCAGGAGAGATAATTTTAAAATTATTGGACTACCTGAAAACCATAATCAAAGAAAGAACTTAGAAATCACCCTTCAAGAAATTCTCAAGGAAAATTGCCCTGATGTTTTAGACCCAGAGGGGAAAATAAAGGTTGAAAGAATCCACCAATCACCTCCTGAAAAAGATCCCAAAAAGAAAACTCCTAGGAATATTATAGCCAGGCTCCAGAATTCCCAGATCAAGGAGAAAATACAACAAGCAGCCAGGAAGAAACAATTTCAATATTGTAAAACACAATCAGGATAGCGTATGACCTGGCAGCTTCAGCACTGAGGGATTGAAGGGCATGGAAAATGATATTCCAGAGGGCAAAGGATCTGGGATTAAAACCAAGAATCACCTACCCAGCAATACTGAGTATCTTGTTTCAGGGGAAAATATGGTCATTCAGTGGAATAGAGGACTTTCAAGCATTCTAAAGGAAAAAAACAGAGTTGAATAGAAAATTCGACCTTCAGACAGAGGAAACAAGAGATGCTTGAGAAGGTAAACAGGGAAAAGAAATCAAAAGGAACATATCAAAGTTGAACTATTTACATTCCTACATGGAAAAATAATAACTGTAACTGATGAAACCTTTCTCAGTATGAAAATAGTTGAAGAAGTGTATATGGGCATATGAATACATATGGGAATGTGTGTATATGTGTTTACAGGTAAACATAGATAGAGGGCACAGGTCAAATTTAATAGGAAGGGATGATACTTAAAAGGTGAAATTAAGAGGTGAGAGAAGAATATAACAAGAGATGCGGAGAGACAGAAAGGGGTAAACTATCTCATATAGAAAGGGCAAGGGGAAGTGGTTGCAAGGGAGGGGAAGAACAGGAAGGCAAAAAGGCAAAACCATATTCTCATTGAATTTGGCTCAGGGATAGAATCACATACATACTAAATGGGATATCTCACCCTACAGGAGAGTAGGGGGGAAGGTGATGAGAGGGGGGATGATGGAAGGGAGGGCATGCTGGGGGGAAAAGAGGTTGGAAGCACCCACTTTTGAAAAGGGACAGGATCAAAGTAAGGAATGGACCAAGTGGGGTGTGGGATAGGTAGGAGGGAAATGTAGCCAGTCTTTTACGATATATTTACTATGGTAATGTTTTGCATAGCTATACATGTACAACATATAATGAATTGCTTATCTTCCCGGCAAGAATGGGTAACAAGGGGCGGGGGGCAGCTAGGTGGCCCAGTGAGTAGAGTGTCGGCCCTGGAGTCAAAAGGACTTGAGTTCAGATTCGGCCTCAGACACTTAACACACGCACAAACAAAAACCTAGCCGGGTAACCTTGGGCAAGTTACTTAACCCCAACTGCCCTCCAAAAAAAAAAAAAAAGAATGGGTGACAAGGGAGGAAGGGAATGAATCTGGAACTTGAAGTTTTAAAATCGAATGTTTCAAATATATATGAATACTATTATATTTAAATACTATTATAATAAATATATATAGATACTATTAAATATATATAAATACTCATTCTATTATATAATACTATAATATAATACTAATTATATTTTACATATAATTGGGAAATAAGATATATATATATACATATATATGTATATATATGTGTGTGTGTATATATATATATATATATATATAGACATATAGACATATAGGCATTGGGACACAGAGATTCTCCTTTCCCTAATGGCAAAGTCTAAGGGGCTATGGGAGAAGATATGGGAGAGAGCAGAATGGATGAGGGGATATCCTGTGGAACTTCTATTCTGGGGTGGTAGGTATGGGGAAAGTGGGGAAAAATTGTAACTCAAATCTGGCAGAAATAAATGATGCAAACCAGAAGTTAATAAGGCATTTGGGAAAAAAAAGAAAATAACATCATAAAATGTTAATATTTAAACTATATGCCATGTGGGCATGATGAACCATTTGTCCTGTATAGATGATCATAAATATAAGTGTATCTCAATTCCTATTCAGTATCACTTAATATTTCTCTTCCTCTTTGATGCTCTTAAGCAACATAGAAGTATATTACCAGGTTTTGAATGCTATTCTTTATTCCAAGATGACTAGTCACATGCCTGTATGAATTTCATTTTCTTCTCATTCCTTTCTCCTAGATGCCATGTTTTACCCCCAGGATATGAGAATTTTTCCGAAATAAAGAACTATGCAATCTTTATTCCCCTTTGTCCTCAAACAGCTTACTCTCTATTCTTTACCTGTTCCTCCCTGCCCCCAACCTCCTTGATATCAAATTCTCTCAGTGTCAAAATAAGATGATGGGTTGAACTGTTAATAGTCCTTAGAACAGGACATACCAAAATTAGTTACAGTTTTATGTAACCATCTGCATTTTGGACATGTGTGGCTAATACAGGGGATATCCACTGTTTACCACAATACATTATTGGAAGACATATCATAAAGTGAACCACTCTAAATTAGAGTGATTCAAGCAATCAGAATTTCAGAATTGGAAGGGACCTTCAAGATCATCAAGTCAAGGGATTCTTAAGACTTGTTTTTTGTTTCATGGACCCCTTTGATAGTCTGGTAAAATATTTAACCTTTTCAGAATAATATTTTTCAATACATAAAGTTCAACTGGGAAAGCCTTTGAGAATTCTCAATTATCTTCATGCCACTTGTAGACAGATTTTAGTGATGGGTATATATTAACACTTTTTAAAAATACATACAAGATTGAATTGTTTTCAAGTTTGTTACCATTTTCTTTGCCTTAAACAACTTATTACTTTGACTTAAATTTCAAAGTCATCTTAATTACATTTCCTCATTTTTCAATTGTTTGTTATAATTGAAAGCAAATTTGACTTGCTTTAATATGACTAAAGACTTAAAAGCCTAAAGTTTAGTACTAAATCTGACATTTAGGATCTTGGGATCATAGCTGTAACCTGTGCCTTTGCTTGTTCTTTCTTCTCTTTGAATTATTATTTTTCCTGAACCTAGGGAGGTGGATGATTCATGAAGAGAGAAAAAGACTGGCAGAGCAAATTTTGATAATTCTGGGGTGGAAATGCACTATCTCTCTTATCTTATCTAAGAACCATAGTCTGGGGAAGAAATCTATGTAACAGAATAGGTGGAACCAATCTTTATATTCCAATGTCCATGTTCTCTTCCTGTATTCCTTCCAGTGATCTTGGGTCTGTTGAGTTTCCAAGAAAGGAACAAAAGTAGCTAATATTATGGTTGCTACTTCCAGAAACACAAGAAGCCAATGACTGGGACCACATAGGGAAGTATAGAGACCATAATCAATACTATCTGAAAGCCATCCTGAGAATTAAGTAACCAGAGTTCATCACAGAGGGGAGGACTCCTAATTCTGGAGCAGTCAGGGACCAACAATCATAATGCTGATCAATCCAGATACTGCAAGGTATTGCAAATCCTCTTTAGCTGGTGGTATATTGATTTGCTCTAGCATCTTCCCTGCTTTCCCTCATTTCTAGTCTGTGATCCCACATTGGGATGAAGATACTTTTCTTCCCTTATTCCTTTCCCCAATGTCATAGGTACATATGATTAGGAGTTTTCCTGGCCATTCATGAAGATCTGAGAGGGCAACCAGAAGGAGGTTTAGGCGATGACTTTAAGTGGCTGCCTTTGTGTAGGTGCACTCAATCTATTTTTTTCCCACTTTGTTCTGTATGCAAAAAAACTATGTGATCACAGCAAACTAAGTCTCTGAATCCACTAAATGTAGTCAGCCATGAGTTGAGAGATGCCCAGATTAGAGTAGAGGCTTTTGAGAAAAGTACAAACAGTACAACTCATATTTTAAGATTTTGAACTGTATTCCATTTAATCCCTTTCATTGAACTTGAAGTGAGTCATTTGGGGTTCTATTAAAATTGCTTAGTGCTATTTGGGGGTGAGGGAAACAGGTGTTTGTAGGCTAACCACCATCTTGTGGCCAGCAGAGATACTGCAGCCTCTTAGAAATGCAGTCCTGTGCACCAAGAGAGAAATGAATAAAAACCACAGGGTTTGTAGCTTAAGTATAGTGCCACTCAACAGACAACTCAGATATTGCCCTCCCTCCCTGGATAATTAATAGAGTGACATGCTGTCTTCTTGTATGTACCCTTAAGGAAAGCAATCTTTAAGGTACACACCTTAAAGGCTTGAGGGGATGGGGTTCAAATGACACAACTATCACCTGTCATATGATCATACATTTAGAGTTAGATAGGGTGTTAAGGATCACTTAGTTAACTCTTATTTTATAGATAAAGAGACTAAGACTAATATAAATGAAATAACTTGCCCAAGGTAATACAACTGGCAAGGAGCAGAGCTGGATTTCAACCACAGGTCATTTAAAAATCTAGTGTTCTTTCTTCTATAGACCACCCATTAGGTGAAAAAGTCATTTAACTTGTTTGTACTTCAATATCTTTATCTTTTTAATGCACTTCTTGCCTCAAACTGTTGTTGAGAGAAAAGTGTCACAGAAATTTTAAAATGTCAATGAGTTATTCCAGCTATTTAGTTTTGCCATTTAGTTCTCTATAGCATGCCTACCTAAGGAGAAGCCAGTATTCCTTACCACCTTCCATTTATTGTCTTTTGAACAGGGTATAAAATATAAACCAAGGTCAACTCTTTCACAAATTGTGAGCTCACCTTTTCCATTCTGGGTACTTGTTGCCCAGATGCATGATGATGCAATTCATGGATAATCTATTTACCCTTGGATTTTCAAAAGGAGATTCTAGAGACTAGAAACCTGTAGGAAAAAAAGTCATGCAAAGTGGACAGAAGGGTTATGCATGGACATGAAGCTGGTTTTCTGGACAGAATCCTGTGTAACTGTTTGACAGGTCAAACATATGGTTTTCACATGTGGTTCCAGAGATGTCAGTGGAAGGAGGTAGTGGCACAGTGGTGGGGAGTTCTTGGTCTAAGCTGGGAACTGTAGGAGTATGAACCAGCAACAATGGCAGAGGAGAAATAGAGTTATAAAAGAGTACTTGAATCAAGGAGGAGGTTACCTAGACTCACCAAGGACCTGGTTCAAGAAGGGAGCTATGAGAGTTAGAGTCTAGGACCAAATAATCATGGAATTGCAAAGAGGCAGGAGAAACAAATTTGAATCATATCACTCACTCTTACTGTGAGTTATGTGATATGTGCCAACCTGGGGAAGTGAGGATAATTTCTGAGCTACTCTGAATTATATCCTTAAGGAATATCTGGACACCAGGGTAGTACTGTAAGCTTTGGGCAATGGTACAGGTTCCTAGGGAAGGTAGGACTTTCTACAGGGGTGAGTTGTGAGTTCAGCCATCTGAATTTTTTTCCCATTGTAAGGGAGGGAAGTGGGGATGCCAGAGTACTACCAGAGATCTTGAAGTATGTTAAAGTTCTAGGACCTCTCTGGTATGTCTCCCAGAGAGAAAAGGGGAGTTGACTTCATATGCTTGGGTTTGATCCATTTCCATTTTTATTATCTATGCATTTGTGTGTGTGTGTGTGTGTGTGTGTGTGTGTGTGTAACACACACATCCATCTATCTATCTATATTTATACACATATATGTATGTATATATGAAATATTTAATGAATCCTGAATTCAATGTCTCATTAGCCTGAATGATTGAAACTTGCCCAGGTGGTTGAAAACCCTTTTACCTTTTTTTGTGGAGACCTAAAAATGAGAAATCTGTATGTTCCTGGGAAAACTTCGAGTGGAGACAAAACAACCAATCAGTCAATCAGTCAATAAACATTTATGAAGCAACTACTCTGTGCCAGGAACTGTCCTAAGTGACAGGGATATAAAAAAGAGCAAATCACACACACACACACACACACACACACACACACACACAGTCCTTGATCTCAAGGAGTTCATAATCTAATGAATGTCAACACAAACCAAAAATATATACAGTCAGTCCCCAACATTCAGGTTTAATTTTTGTGTGTGATTTTATTAATAACCTCATTTTCTCTTTCACACTGGCAATTGCACACATTTATGGATGCACACATACCATGCACAGTGGAGGAAAAGTGTGAGAGGTGTGATGCACCACAAGTTTATGGAGAGGATCTCTACTATAATAAAGAGTTCTTTGTGTATTTGTTGCATATTTTCATTGTTTGCCTATAAACTCAAGTTTTGTGTTGTAATTATGCCCCCAAAACATACTGCAAGTCCTTGGGTCTAAGACCAAGTATGCAGTCAGTGATGCAAATTAGTGAGAAAATTAAAGTGTTAGATAAACTTCATACAGGAACATCTGCAGCCACTGTCAGTCCTAGAGACCCCATAAAAATCTCAAATGGAGCTTAAAGCAGATGTCAATGATGTATTATTTCAAGCTGGTGAAGCCTTCACAATGCTATCCACCGGCCATGAAAGATTGAGTGTTGGAGAACATCATTCACTAGCCATGAAGGACAAAGTATCAGAGGTGATGTCAAGACCTCACCAGTCTCTGTGTCTTCTGATGGCAACAACTAAAGTCTCAGCACCCTCTCTCTTGATTTTCAGAGGGTGGCCATGATAGAGAGGTATATGGCAGTAGAGTATAATGCCCTCACACTGCCATCTGAAAGAGTGGAAGGTAAGATTCAGGTAAAAAATGTTTTAGTTTTAAGAATTTTATTTGCTGCACAGTATTTCATGTGTTATGAAAAGTGAATGTTGTCTGAAATAACTTACTGTTCTTATTAAGATGTTAGCACAAAAGGTGCTAACAAAAGGAATCACTAGTAAGAAAAAAATGTTTTGTACGTTGCCAGTTTTATTTTGTGTACAGCATTTCATGTGTTATTTCATTACTATTGTGTTAGAAAAAGTACATATTATCAGAATTACTGTTTTGTCATAAAGAATTGTATGCAGAAAATTGTATTTTCAGCAATCTCTAGTGAAATATTATGGTTTTTGGTGGTTGTGGGAACTTAATCCCTTATTTCCCATAGGTTTAATCTATTAACATTTGAGTTTTTTACTTTTGTGCCATTTTCTAGGAATGTTGCCCTCATGAAAGTTGAAGGTTGTCTGTACAAACAAGCTATGTACAGATAAATAGGAAATAATTAACAGAGGGAGGGCACTAGAATTAAGAAGTGTAGAGAAAGACTTTCTGGAGAAGATGAGATTTTTAGTTGTAACTTAAAGAAAGTCAGGGAAGCTGGTAGGTAGAAATGAGTGGAGAAAAGAAAGAATTCTCAGCATAGGTGATAGCCAGAGAAAATGTCAGGAGTGAAGAGATAGATTATTGTCTTTACTGTTGCCAAAACAAAATTGAACATTTGAATAAAAGAGCAAGTAAGTACTTGTGGAAAAGTAAAGACTTTACCTCTGGGACTTATAGCATTCTATAAATTAATTTACTATATCTGACAAAAATGGAATCTAATTGACTGGAATCTACTATAAAAAAGCTTTCTTGTTGAGTTGAAGTCTAGTCATTTGATATGGATCATTGAAATGCTACCAGTTGATTGCTTCAAATATGCAACACGTAGTTTTAAAATTCCATAAATTTTTCCCAGTCAGCAAGAGAGAGAAAATAAAGGAAAAAATAATACAATTAGCATTTAATGTTTTTTCAGCATTAGTAGAATGGCCTTACCTACAGGGAGAATTTCTAGAAGTGTCAGTATATAAGCAGATTTCCCGGGTTACCATTTAAATATCCCTTTGAATAGGAAATATTTAGGGTGAATGTGTTAGTGCCTTACTCATAATAAAAGAGAGGGATATATATATCCACTATTTCTCCACTTTCCTTTCTCTCTTCCTTTCTTTGCCAAGGAGACTCAGGGATTGGATGGAGAAGTTCTAAGCTGTACTGACCTATACTCAGCTGGGAAATTAGGGCTAAATTAAGCAAAGGAAGCTTAGCTTTGTGGACTTCTTGGCAAGTACAAATATCTTAAGCATTCCATAGCAATTTTCAGGAGCAAATTGGCAAAAGCAAGCCACAGTTTATAATTTTTCACACAACTGAAAAAGATATCTCCCATCTTGTGAGTGATCCCCTAACTGCTAACCCCAGTGACCTTTGGTCATTCATCCTTCTTGACTTCTCATGTACTGACTGATCACTCCCTTCTTCTAGACACTTTCTTCCCCTGGTTTTTATATCTCCCTCCTTTGGTTCTCTTGCTACCCATCTGACCCTTACTTCTACCTAGACTTTATCACCTCTTACCTGAATGACCATGATAGACTCCTAATTGGGATCCCTGCCTCCAGTTTCTCCATTCTCTACTTTATCTTCCATAGAACTCATGAACTAATATTCATAAAATGCAGATCCCATAGTGTCACTCTCCTAATCAAGTAACTTCAGTGTCTCTCTGTTTCCTCTAGGATGAAATAGAAGCTCAATCATTTAAATCCTTTCACAATCTGCCTCCAAGCTATCCTTCTGGAGTGATTTCACATTACTGGATCCTCTTGAAGCCAGGGTTCCACAATATCTTACCTGATGTCCCTAATTCATAATATTTTTATCTCTTAGCATGTCTGCCTCATAGTATCATTAGTTTCTTTCAAAGTACAACTCAGGTGCTACATGCTAATGGAGCTCTTTAAAGATCTCCCCAGTTTTAATGTTCTACTTCTCTTTGGAACCATTACTTTGTTTTCTGTTTGTATAGTTTTTGTACATATTTATCTATGGAAACATTGTTTATCCCTTATAACATGTGTATTTCTTCAGAGCATGGATTGTTTTATTTTTGTTTTTCTCTACACCTAGAAGTCTCCTGTATTTTGGTGGTGGTGGTGTTCATTTCAGTCATGTCTAACTCTTCATGACCCCATTTAAGTTTTTGTTGTTGTTGTTGTTGTTGTTGTCTGGTTGTTTGTTTTGCAGATACTAGAATGGTTTGTCATTCCCTTCTTCAGATCATTTTGTAGATAAGGAAACTGAGGAAACAGGGTTAAGTGACTTGCATAGGATCATATAACAAGTAAGCATCTAAGCCACATTTGAACTCGGGGAGATGATTATTCCTGATTCCAGGCCCAGTGATCTATCCACTGTGCCGTCTAGCTTCCCCTCCTGTCTTCTAGGTGGTACTCAATACAGACTTATTCAATCTAGTTGTCCTTATTAACCTTTCACCTCTCTTTTTCAGCCCTGCTTACATGTTCTGCCAGAAATCTAGTTCTTTCTTTATGTTTACTACAATCTTTGGATTTCCAAGGACAGTAACAATTTCAAGTATCCTCTTTATTTGCCCTTGTAAACAGTCAAAAGTTCCAGAAATTCAATATTTCCACAAATAGAAACTGAATGAAGTCAATAAGACATGACAAAAATATAGGCATCAAAAAAGATTGAGAGTCCCAAAAGAGAGAGAGTCACGCAAGGCTGAGAATCATAGAATGAAGAAATATCTCAATGACTCATAAGAATGTAGGCATGCTAGGCTGGACTACAGGCCTCTATAGCTACATGGCTACTGTGGGTAAGAGGGGGGCAATGGAAAGCAATGTTTCTAGTCATACTGCCTGGAGACATTGTGCTACTTGCTCAAAACTTGTGTGACTGCAAGAGAATGGAAAAGCTAGTTGATTATGTGCTATAACTTTTGGTCATGGTTCTTTTGCTTCCTTTGACTTTCCCAAGCCTCTTTTCTAACCAGGATAATGAAGAAAGAAGAAAATACTCCCCTCCCCACCTTTTTATTGCTTCAGTCAATTTCCAGAGTATGCAGATATCAGTTAGAAGGAGATCTAATTCTCAGTTAGGTAGTCCATAAGGCTTTATTAGGACCTACTATGAGATGTTACTCTAGGCCAAAAGAAAAATGAAATGGTTTTTATCTTCAAGGAGTTTATAAATTAAATTACTGGATTATAATAATTCACAAAAAGTATGATTACTTAGTCTTTTTTTTTGCCATGGACTCCTTGAATAGTCTGGTTAAAGCTTATTAACTCCTCAGAATAATGCTTTTAAATGTGTAAAATAAAATATACAGTTAAACAAAATACATAGATTACAAAAGAAACCAAAAGTGAGTAAAAATAATTTTATTTTCTTATTCAAATTCACAGAACTCTGAAGTCTATCTATGATGTCCTTGGGGGTTAAAAACCTTCACACTAAAGTTTGTATAAGGTTTAACCATTTTTCTAGGAATGCTCCCATTTTATAAGGAGTTTCTTAGTCCAAATGAATCTCTAGGCAGTGTAATAGTTATGTATGTGGTGGGGTGGAAGAAGGTACTCCTTAACTCTTGGTAGCTTCTCCTCATTCTAGATCTCTTGCAGAGAATAAAATGCATGAAAGAGATTTACACCATTTATTTTCCTTCCTGGATTCAACTTTTTAAAGTGCCTTTGTGTCTTGCAGCTAAATTAATTAAACAAAAGTTTGTTAAGCCAGTGTGACTTGGGACCACAAACATTGGATATTTGAAAAGAGGAACCATGAATCTAGAAATATAGAACAAAGTGACTAAAATTGATACTAGAATTCTATAGTATCTTTCTAAATAAGACTGGTGCAATAATGAAGATAGCTTTGTATATCTTGTTTTAAAGAGTAGAATGCTTGTTATTTAATATAGGCAGAATGGGAAGCTTTAACACTGGACAAGAAGATAAAGATTATTTTAAGCACAATGGTGGACAATGAGAAGTGCTTGAATTTTGCTGGTTTTTTTCATCTTTATATTCATCTTTCGAAAATACTTCAGTATTTCAGCATAGAATAATGGCTAGAACATGAGATTTAGAATCAGCAGACCTGATTTCAAGACCAGAGCAGACATGTGTTAGCCTTGTGATTAACCACTTATTTGACCTTGGTTTCTTCACTGAAAATGGGGATAATAATACTTTTACCAATGTCCTCCTCTCCCCATGACTGTTGTGAGGACAGCTCTTTGTAAACTTTGAAATGATAGGTACATTTGACTTATTAGATAATTATTATAACTCTGTTTTATTAGAAAAATACTGAGTCCCTATTGTGTGAAATATATTTGCTGGATGTTGGGAATACAAAGAAGAAATAAGGCATTCCTATCTGCAAGGAGTTTACACTCTTATAACAAGGATTAGTGGATAGAGATCTGTACTTGGAGTCAGGAATACCTAGGCTCAAATCCTACTTCAGATATTTATCAGTTGTGTGATACTGGGCATGTCACAATCTCTCTGTGTCTCAGTTCCTCATTTATAAAATGAGGATGTTGGAGCAAGTTACTTTTAAGGTGTCTTTTAGATCTAAATCTATGATCCAACTCTTTATAATAAGCAAATAACTGTAATAGAAGATACAGTTTTATTAGACAGACAAAGCAGGTGATAGCAAGGACAGCAAGAAAGGTTTTATGGAGATGGCATCTGAGCTGGGCCTTGGGGGAAGAGAAAGATTTATCTAACAGGCAGAAAGTTCAATGGTAATCATTCCAGAACTAGGCAACAGTATATCCAACAGTGCAGGAGAAAGAGAAGATAGAGCCAGAAAGCAGAAGGGAGATAAACGATGATACAGAGTGTATAAAAGGGGAAGATTCTGGCATAAGTCTAGAAGGAAAAGTTTAAACCAGATTGTAAAGGGCTTTGAATGCTAATCAAGGCAATCAATGAACAGTCATTGGCACTTCTGATTAGGAGAGTTGACATCATCATTTCTGAGCATTAGGGAGATTATTCTAGCAGCACTGTCCAAAGAGATAGGAGGGTAAAGAGATCCTGTGTCATGGAGTCTAGTTAGAAGGCTGATTTAATGATCTTAGATGGAGGTGATGAAGACCTAAGCTATGGTAGTAGCGGTAGAAGTGTAAAGGAAGAGGAGAATTAACAATACTGTGAATGTTGAATTGGTAACATTGAATGTTGTAATTGGCATCAATTTGGCAACACTGGATATGGGCACTGAAGGAGAGGAAAAGACAAAAGATGATGCCAAGTTTTCAAAGCCTGGGTGGCAAGGAAGATGTGATGCTGTCCTCCATAGAAATAAGGAAGTCAGGAAGAAAAGCAAATTCAGTGGGGGAAGACAAGTTCAGTTCTGAATATATTGAACATGAGATGTCAACAGAACATCTGAGTAAAGATATCTAGAAGGAAACTGAAAATGTAACTTCATAGCTCAAGGGTAAAACAAGAGTTAGCAATATAGATTTGGATTCGCTTGTGCAGATATGATCAATGAAGCAATAGAAAGGGATGAAATCACCTAAGAGAAAGAATACTAGGTAAAGAAGAGTAAAGGACAGAGCCTTGTAGGATAACCACATTTCTGAATGGGTCAGGGGGAAGAGCATGCAGAAAGAAGAACCAGAAAAGAAGAGTGAAAAGGAATGACAAAAGAGATAGGAGGAAAACCATAGGAGAACAATGTGCTTCAAAAATGATAATGGAATCTAAATTGAAAGGAGGGTAAAATATGGAGTGGTCAAAGTGTCAACTGACTCAACTTTCCTTAACTTTAAAGGTCAAAGAAAAAGAAGACTTTAAAAGGTCTTTGGATTTGATGAAAAGAAAGGTCTTAGTGACTTTATCATATTTAGTAGAGTGGTGCATGTAGGAGCCAATAGGAGTCATTGTCTAATTTCTTAAAACATTGGGGATCCATTCAACTGTCTCTCCCATTAAAGGAATCTTATCGCTTTTCCATAATAGACTCAAGAATGGTTCAATATCCATTTTGGTTTAACAAAGTTCAACATTCTAATGCTATCCTTGTCAAGTTAGTCAATATCTTATAATGGATATATTAAAGTTTTAGTATGTTTAAGTTTTAAATAAAAAAATTAAGAAAAATATACATTACAAGACTATTTTAGGTCATTTCTATATCATGTATATCAGTGGTTGTGGTTTATTCAATGCATCAACTTATCTTTATAATTGATTGTGTATCAATTAACCAGATCAACTATGAGTCAATCTAATTGTATATAGATGTGCCCAGTACCAAATTAGCCTATCATTTTTTTTTCATGCAAGTTTAGAACTAAGTTAGGCCATTATATATTATGGATCATATATGTCATCCATCCATTCACCTATCCATCCATGTGTCTGTCTACCCATTTACTCTTTCATTCAATATTTATTAAGTACCTATTATTTTTAAGGTATTGACCTTAGTCCTGTAAAGGGCACAAAGATGAAGATAGAAGTCTCTATTTTCAAGGAGTTCATAATTTAATATAAAAAATGAGAAACAAACACTCAATCCCCCTGAATTCTAATGCCTTTCCTTTGCTGTTTGCACTGTCTTTTCCATTATATTGTGAGCTCCTTGAGGGCAGGGACTATTTTTTGTCTTTGGATCCCCAGTACTTAGTGAAGGATCTGGTACATAGTAGGCCCTTAATAATGTTTGCTGACTAATTGACACATAAATATAATACAGGTATGATAAAGTGCATGAGAGAGATACAAAGTGCTATTAGAGTTCAGAGGAGGCAAAAGAATATTTCTGATTGGGAAAACAGAGAGTTTCAAAGAGGTGGCTGGTCTGGGTTTTTAAGGATTTCAGTAAGAAGAATTGGGAAGTGAGGTTAAATTGGTAGGATCTAGATTTCTGTTGCAAAAGTGACATGTTGAGTAGCTTCACTGGACTTCCATTACATTCCAACATTTATTGAGCATCTTCAATATACAAAGTGCTATATTATGCATTATAAAATTATTCTTCTACATTTGAATTATTAAACAGTTTCCTTTTGTTTTATGCCTGTTTAGAATCAAATGCCTTTCATAGTTTTTGATGAGAATAAATTTATAGAATCATACACCTTTAGAATTGTAAGCAACTTCAAAGATCACATGGTTCAATCAGATCATTTTTACAGCTGAGAAAATTAAGGTTTAATTGGGGTCACACAGACAGTTAAATGCCAAGTGATTACTAGAATACTTTTTTTTCCCTTTTGGTTAAAAACAAATAAACAAAACAACACACCCTGATGGTTTGTTGGATGTTGTTAATATTCTAGCTTCTATTCTACTTCCCACATCATTCCCAGTACTCTAAAAACTTAGTAAAATTTCGGGACAAGGAATCATACTAACACTTTATAATAGAAAAATATTAAAACCTATACACATGATTCAAATAACCAGCCTTCTTTGTAATGACACAACTGAGAATATAAGACTTATTCTCTTCACCAACACCTCTCCCACATACCAAATCCAACACCCCAGCTTGGCAAAAAGGGATGGCTTGCCTCCAAAAGTTTATATATCTGATCTATCAGTCAACAAGTTGGGTTTAAAAGTCAAGCTTTCAGATTTCCAAGACTATTTTTTAAAAATCTATTCACTTATTGAGATTTATCTCAATTAATTTTTGTGAATTACTTAATTCCTTTCTTTCTTTTTTTAAAAGTATGTGTGTTTGCTAATGCATTGTTGGGGGGAGTTGTGAACTGATCCAACCACTTTGGAGAGCAATTTGGAACTATGTCCAAAGGGCTATAAAAATGTGCATGTCTTTTGACTCAACAATACCACTTCTAGGACTGTATCCCAAAGAGATCATAGAGATGGGAAAAGGACACACATGTACAAAAATATTTATAGCAGCTCTTTTTGTGGCGGCCAAAGATTAGAGATTGAAGGGATGCTCATCAATTGGGGAATGGCTGAACAAATTGTGGTATATAAATGGAATGAAATACTATTGTGCTACAAGAAATGATGAGCAGGAAGACTTCAGAAAAACCAGGAAAGACTTTCATGAACTAATGCTGAGTGAGGGGAGCAGAACCAGGAGAACGTCGTACACAGTTACAATCACATTTTGCAATGGTTAACTTTGATAGACTTGACTCTTCTCAGCAATGCAAGGTTCTAAGACAACTCCAAAACTAACATGATGGAAAATGCTATCCACATTCAGAGAAAGAACTATGGAGTGTGAAGGCAGATTGAAGCATACTATTTACTTTCTATTCTGTTTTGTTTTGTTTTGTTTCTTCTTTCTTGTGGTTCATTCCTTTAGTTATCATTCTTCTTTGCAACATGACTAATATGAAAATATGTTTAAAGTGAATGTATATATAGAGCCCATATCAGATTGCATGCCATCTTGGGGAGGAGTGAGGGGAGGGAGAGGGAAAAATATTGGTATTCAAAAGCTTGTGGAACAGAATATTGTAAACTAAAAATAAATAAATACATTTAAAAAAAGAAAAAATATGTTAGAAAAGCAATTGCTATTTCATATTTGAGGCATAATATTGAGTAGAGGCCCAATCTTCTTTTTTTTCTATTGTATCTGTATTTTACTAAATATTATTATATTATAAGTATATATTATAATATTATCATATAATTATTATATAATCATATTATATATTATTATAGTATAGTATAGTATAGTATAGTATGAATATTATAAATATTTCCCAAATACATTTTTTTTGCCTGGACATCTTATGAAACATTTAATTTTAAAACTTCGATTTTCAGATCCATTCTTTTTCTCCCTTGTCACCCACTCCCTCTGAGAAGATAAGCAATTCGATATGTGTTTTACATGTGTATCTATGCAAAACATTACCATAGTAGATATATTGTAAAAGACTGCTTATATTTCCCTCCCACCCATCTCACCTCCCACCTGGTCCATTCCCTACTTTGATCCTGTCCCTCTTTGATAGTGGGAACTTCTAACCTCCTCTCTCCCCAGAATGCCCTCCCCTCCATCATCCCCCCTCTCATCCCCCTTTCCCCTACTCAGGAGAGTGAGTGAGGGTAAGATATTCCATTTAGTCTGTATGTGATTCTCTCCTTGAGCCAACTTCAATGAGAATATGCTTTTGCCTTTTTGCCTTCCTGTTCTTCCCCTCCCCTGCAACTACTTCCCCTTGCCTCTTCTACATGAGATAGTTTACCCTACCCTGTCTCTCTCCATCTCCTCTTGCCACTTTCCTCTCTCACCTCTTGACTTCACCCCTTAAGAATCATCCCTTCCTTGGGGTGGCTAGGTGGCACAGTGAGCAGAGAGCCAGCCCTGGAGCCAGAAGGACCCAAGCTCGGATCTGGCCCCAGACACCCAACACACAAACAAAAATCCAGCCACGTGAACCTGGGCAAGTCACCCAACCCCAGTTGCCCTCCAAAAAAAAAATAATCATCCCTTCCCATCAAATTCAACCTGTGCCCTCTATCCATGTATACCTGTGAACATATGCCATGTACCCTTCTTCAATTATTTTCATAATGAGAAAGGTTTCATCAAACAAAGTTATTGTTTTTCCATGTAGGACTGTAAATAGTACAACTTTGATAAGTTCCTTTTGATTTCTTTTCCTTGATTATCTTCTCAAGCATCTCTTGCTTCTTGTGTCTGAATGTCAAATTTTCTATTCAACTCTGGTTTTTCATCAAGAATGCTTGAAAGTCCTCTATTCCACTGAATGACCATATTTTCCCCTGAAACAAGATACTCAGTTTTGCTGGGTAGGTGACCCTTGGTTTCAATTCCAGCTCTTTTGCCCTCTGGAATATCATATTCCATGCCCTTCTATCCCTCAATGTAGAAGCTGCCAGGTCCTGGGCTATTCTGATTGTGTTTCCACAATATTGAAATGGTTTCTTCCTGGCTGCTTGTAGTATTTTCTCCTTGATCTGGGGATTCTGGAACCTGGCTATAATAATCCTGGGAGTTTTCTTTTTGGGATCTTTTTCAGGAGGTGATCTGTGGATTCTTTCAACCTCTATTTTGCCCTCTGGATCTAAAACATCAGGGCAATTTTCCTTGAAAATTTCTTGAAGGATGATTTCTAGGTTCTTTCTTTGATCATGGCTTTCAGGTAGTCCAATAATTTTTAAATTATCTCTCCTGGATCTATTTTCAGGTCAGTGGTTTTTCCCATGAGATATTTCACATTGCCTTCTATTCTTTCATTTGTTTGGATCTGTTTAATAGTATCTTGATTTCTCATAAGGTCACTAGCTTCCATTTGCTCCAGTCTAACTCTGAAGGAATGAATCTCCTCAGTGAGCTTTTGAGATTCTTTTTCCATCTGGCAAATTTGACTTTTTAAGGCATTCTTCTCCTCATTGCCTTTCTGACCCTCTTTTGCCATTTGAGTTAGTCTATTTTTTAAGGTGTTATTTTCCTCAGTCAGGCTGTTGACTGTCATTTCATACTTTTCTTGCATCTTTTTCATTTCTCTTCCCAAATTTTCCCCCACTTCTCTTATCTGCTTCTTAAGGTCCTCTATGGCCTGTAGCCAGCTTGTATTTTCATTTGGGCTTTTGGTGCAGGAGTTCTGACCTCACAGTCCTCCTCCATGCTTTGAGCCTCTTTGCCCCTAAAATAGGAGTCCAATGTTGAACTTTTCTGTTTATTTTTTTTCGTTTGCCTAGGCATATTGCCACTTAATTACTTGATTTTTGGGCTTGTTGCCACAGTAGGACTCTGCCACCAGACAGGGGAGCTTCCGCCCAAACGTGGGGTCTCCACAACTTCCACCAGTTGGGTGGCCTCTGTAAAGCCTCCACCCACTCTGGCAAGTTGGATACCCACCCCAAACTTCCCCCCCAGACCACAATCCAGATCCAGGCAGTTTAAAGCAAAAGCGATTAACCCCCAGACTGATTGCTGTATCTTCCTACAGTTCGCAGACCAGGAGCTAGAGCCACTACTGAAGCTGCAAAATGGCTTCTGTGCAGCTGTTTCTTCAGCAGCTTTTTGCCCCCAGGGGAGGAAGCCACGTGTTCCCCAAATACTGGTCCCAAAGTCCATAGGGCACTAACCTCTCACTTTGTCCTAGGCATATCTGTGCTGATAATTCTGGAATCACCACAATTGGTGTTGTTCTGGGGTCACTCCAGCTGGCTGATGGCCCGGCTGCCCTGGGGCTAAAACCGAGGACCTGGGCTCGGCTCTGCGGGCTGCGCTGTCGGTTCCCAGTGAGCTGTGTTGCCTGCTCTCAGAGTGCTGTGCTGGCTGCTCCCTGCAGGGCTGCTGGGCTGTCCTCAACAGGAGGTTAGCTTCTCTGTGCTGTTCTGTGGGTGCTGTGACTCCAGAAGTTGTTCGGAGCTCCCTTTCACATTGTTTGAAATTTGTGTGGGGCAGAGCACATTCGAGGCCCAATTTTCTATTGCTCAGTCCAATGATTTAATGCTTTTTCATTGCTATCTCCTTGTTTATATAATTTTCTAAATTAAATTTTAAGCCCTGCCCCCAAAAATATAAAGTGTGTGTGTTTGGCCTTTCATATTTGATGAATAAAAAATTATAATTACATTTGACTGAATCAAATTAGAAAAGGTTATATGTGTGTATATACATATATACACATATATGTGTGTATATATTATTTATATATGTATGTATGTATTTTAACCTAACCTAATACTTGTGATATTTGGAAGAGCCATCAGAGGGAAGGACCCTCCAATTAAATGAAGAGTCTTCTAGCTATGTAGAAAAGAATTCCTTCTATAACATACTCAACAAGTGGTAACCCAGACAGTGATTGAAGACTTCCAAAGAGAAGAATCATACTGTTTCTTGAGGAAGCCCATTTCATCAGTATAAGGAGCAATGAAGGAACTTTATGTAGACCAAACCTTTTTCTTTTTTTTGTCTCTCAGTAAACATTTAAGTATGTTTCAGGCACTGTGCTAAAGGCTGAAAATATAAAGAAAGCCAAAAAACAGCTCCTTCTCATAAGGAACTTACAATCTAATTGGGGCAGTAGGATAGCCAGTGAAATTCCCAAATTTGAAATTGTTTGAGGAACAGTAAGGAGACCTACAGCTTTAGAGGTTCCCCAGGACACCAAGAAGTTAAATGATCTGCCAAGGATCTTGGTATAATGCCATACATTGCTTCTATTATAATTGGAGCTGTTGCCACCTCATTACCTGAACAATGAAGAGTTTTCATCATCTATCTGTTGTCTCAAGAGACAGTTCAGGAAAACTCACTTTGTACATATCCTTAAAGGTTATCATTTGGAGTCTTGCAGAACTTTAGATTCAGCGATTTTGTTTTCTTCAATATCCTTATGTGCATTTATACTACTACTTTTGTTATCTTCAACATTAATTTTTCATTTTCATATATTGGACTTAGACTGAACTGTAGAATGCAATGTCAGGTGAATATGGTCATTTTTTTTCACTATTCAATTTTCTGATATTAATATTTTGATTGACTTGTTCCTACTTTGTTCTGACACAGTCCATTCTATTTCTGAATATCTTTAATTGTTAGAAAATTTTTCCTTAAGCCAACTATAAATTTGTCTTTTTTCAACTTCTATCCTCTGCCCCCCTGGTGCTTAACAGAATTAGTCTGGTACTTCTTTCATTTGGCAACCCAATAAATTATCTTTTCTCCAAGTAATAACTTGGATGCAATGTAAAGAAGAAGGGAAATAAGAATTTATTAACACTCCTATTATGTGCAAGACACCGTGCAAGCCACTTTACAAATATTATCTCATTTGAGGCTCATAACAACCCTGGGATGTAGGTGTTATTATTATTTTTATTTTGAGGAAAATAAGGCAAACAGAGGTTAAGTAACTTACTCAAAGTCACATGACTGGTAAGTGTTTGAGTTCAAATACTGGCTATATTTTAACACAAATCTTCCTGATACCAGGCCTAGGGCTCTATTTTGCCCCCTACAAGCATCTATGCTAAACATTTCTAGTTTCTCTAGCTGGTTCTCATATGGCTTGATCTCAAGGCCTTTCACCATGCTAGAGGCCTTCTTCTGGATAATTGTAAGGGTTATGGGATTTAAAGATCTTCCATGCCCCATTGGACTTGCTGACATAGCAGGAAGGGGAGGGGCAAGAGGAAGCGGAAGAAGAGTTAAGAGTTCCGTTGGGGACTGTTGGGGACTGTTGGTGGCCACAGCAACAGCAGCAGCCAAGGTAGAGGTGGAGGCCCAAATCTTTTTTTAAGCCAGCCAGAATTTCTGCTAAGGACTCTTGTTGGGGGCTGCCGGGAACTGGAACTGCGGGGGGCCGGAGCTGTTGTGAGCACGCTTCCTGGATGCTGAGCAGTTGCTGAGAGTCGGGAGAGAAGGACCTTTGCCTGAAGTAGCCTGTTCTGTTTTGAAGGCTTAAGAATGTGGTTGTTTACTATGTTAACTACTTGTGCCAATTTCATAACTATCCTGATGGCTTTGACTTTCTGGTTTTGGGACTCGGTTATTTGGTATTTTAATAAATTCTCTGGCTTTATCCCCCATATAGAGAGACTGATATATTTTGTGATTAATAACCACATAATCCTATTTATAATTGCCATAGGCATAGTGAATATTGCATTGTTAATACAATAATATAGCTCAAGAGTTGGCAAACTACTGGTTGGGGCCCAGTTTGTACTGACCAATGAACCAAGAATGTTATTTTACATTTTAAAATAAAGTTGTACTTTAAAATGTAAAAACCCTTTTCAGCCCAAGGGCTATACAAAAGCAAGCTGCAGAATGGTTTGGCTCTGAGACAGTAATTTGCTGACCCCTGGTCTAGCATGTCAATATTTTCCCTAAAATGTGATACCCAGCACTGAACAGAGTGCTCCAGAAGTAATCTGACTAAGAAAGGGTACAAGTGGACTGTCTCCTTTATCTTGTTCAGTTGTTTTTTCATTGTGTCTGACTTTTCATGCCCCCATTTGGGGTTTTCTTGGCAAAAATACTGGAGTGGTTTTCCATTTCCTTCTCTAGTTCATTTTACAAATGAGGAAACTGAGACACATGAGGGTTAAATGACTTACCCAGGGTCACACAGCTAGTAAGTGTCTGATGCTGGATTTGAATTCAGGTCCTCCTGACTCCAGGGCCAGCATTTTATTCACTATGCCACCTAGACACTATGCATCTTTTAATGTACTCAAAGATTAAATGAGCTTTTTTTTGACTACCATACTCCCTATTGCTGCTGCTGTTCCCTCCAGGTACAAAGACCTTAAAGAAACCTTTCCCTCCCCTTAGTTTTAGGATTTATTCTGCAATGGAGCTGTCCTGGAATGAAGGATAAGTCACTACTCACTTTGATCCTTTATATCTAGCTGACTCTAGACCATTCCTCAACCCCTCCCACCACTTACAAGGATATCAGGATCTCTCCAGTATGGATGGACAATATGACATTTACCCTGATGCCAGAAGCAAAATATCTCCAAACCCCTTTCCCAATCCACTTCCTATACACACTCTCCACCTCTTGTTTAGGGAACAATAATCATATCAGTATTACAATGTCACTTGAAAGGGTGTAGCAACCTACAACTGATTCCATTTAATAATCCCTGTAAAATGCTTAGATGAAAGATCTCTTCTCTTTGTCATCTCCCATTATTATATGTTCTATCATCCTGTTGGAATATAAGGAAAAAGTCTTTAAGACAGAGACTGTATTTGTATTTCTATCCCCAGCATCTAATATAGCACATACTATATACTAGGAACCTAATCTTTGTTGATTGATTGATAGCGTATTGTTGACCAATATAGAGCTCGTGGTACACTAAAACCTCTCACTCTTTTAATTTTAAATACTTTTTGTATTGATGATTTTTATTTTTTTATCATCATAATTTTCACCAGCATTTTCCCCCTTTGTCCTTTCTGAGAGCCATCTCATATAACCAATAGTATTTTTTAAAACAAAAGGGAAAAAAAGAAAGATCAGCACAATGTGCAATACTTGTGGAACTCCCACCTTCATGAAGAGATGAGTCCTTCAGTTCATTTGTAAACCAACTTCCTCCCTTGCTCTGCTTCTTCGATCTTTCACTTATAAAGTTGACTTTCTTTAATGCAAATGTAAGACTTGACATTTATCCTTATTACATTCCATCTTTAGTTCAGTCTCTTGTTATAACCTGTCAAGATATTTTGAGTCGTGACTCACTCGTACAATATGTTTTAACTCTCACCCTTTGCTTTGTATCATCTGCAGATTTGATGTTTGATAATTATCCATTTATTCAAATCATTACTAAAAATGTTCAACAGCAGAGATCTTGGGTACTGCACTGGAGACTTCTTTCAAAGTTCACAACAGATTTCTA
This sequence comes from Gymnobelideus leadbeateri, assembly GCA_011680675.1. Taxonomy (NCBI): domain Eukaryota; kingdom Metazoa; phylum Chordata; class Mammalia; order Diprotodontia; family Petauridae; genus Gymnobelideus; species Gymnobelideus leadbeateri. The sequence continues at coordinate 69,794 of WOXC01006955.1, forward strand.
ATGACTACTTTTTGGGTCCAGTTATTTAACCAGTTTGGAATCTACTTATTTTTTCAAACATCTAGCCCAGATTATGGTTGAGTTCCTGCCTAGGCAGAACTCTGTGTCTTAGCAGCAAGGTTGGGCCAGAGCTGGCATCACCTGAGCTCTACTGGGTCCTCCTGTTGTGTGACAAGCTCCTAACTGGCAGTCAGTGAATGCTAACAAGTTCACCACAATTCTGAGCAAAACAAAGTGGCACTTAATGTTCAGTTATTGCTCAATAGCCTTTTGTAAATAGATGAACCCCAGATCTTTAACTCAAGCTGTTCTGGCAACCTCCTTTTCCTCTAGTGCCTGCTTTTGGAACCATAGCCTACAAAAAGCATAAGACTCAGGGTAATCATCCCAACCTTATTCTAGGAATGGCTCAAATCACAGTATACGTGTAATGTCCACTAGATGTTGACTATAAATTAGGATTTGCAAACTAGTCTATAATACCTCTAGGCAAAAAAGTAACATATGTATTATAGAATTATAGGAAGGACTCAGTATGTGTACAAGTTGTTTTCCAAAAATGATTTTGTAAAGTCTCTCACTTTGAACTTGGAATATTCTCCCACGGAAATAAAACCATAAGTGATATTTAAGGTATAGTATAACCAAGTGTAAGAGTTTGAAAAACTTCTAATTTGGGGGACTCTGACATTCATAAAGCTTATATATGACAGGCTGATTCTGATTTAAATATGTTTCTTCTCCTGACTAGAACTACCTCCCTTTTCTAGAATCATCTATCCCTGGAACCTTGCATCCTAGAAATTCTATGCCCCATACAATCTTGCCTGGGGGCAGTGGTATTCCCCGCCTATGACACCACAGATAGGGAACCAATCACAAAAGACTGCTAGAAACATGCCTCCCTAGAAAAAAACACTGACCCTAAACTAAAGGGCTTATCTGCCTTGTTTTGGGGATGTGAACCAAAATTGTACAGAATTAGAGAGAGAGAGAGAGCCTAGTATAAATTTCATTGACAGATAAAGAATGTATCTCTCTTTCCATAGATGAATGGATGAATAGATGGATGGATGAATGAATGAATGAATGAATGAATGAATGAAAAAACATTCATTAAACACTGACTACATGATTTGCATTAGGTATACAAATACAAAAGCAAAGGAAATCCCTGCCCTCAAAGAGCTTACATTCTCATAGGAAGACACCACGTATAGGGGACCCATATTCACGGAGGGATAGTTTTGGTTTGGAGAAGTAAAGAGTAGAGCCATAAGGAGTATATTAGCCTACCGTTTCCAGTAGCAATGGCAATATTGATTTGATTGTGGTCAACACCAGTTGGAAATCAGATAGAGTTGGTTATAGGTTACATGGGTAGGACTGCTAGCAAAAAAGATAGTGGAAAGTAAAGGGAAACATAGCTGGGTCTGTCTAGGTAGAGTGGACTATGGGAGATACTCATCAATCAAGATTAGGGGGCTGCTAGATCTGAAAAAAGTTAAGTTTTCTCATGTATGTCTCTCTTTTGGAAAGCTGCTGAGAAGACAGCATCTTACCTTTTTCCTGATGGTCATTTCTACAAGGCCTCAAAGTTAAGAAAAACTTCTTAACAATTAGTTGGTCCAAATGGACAGTGTGCTGCCTTGAGAGGCAGTGTCTTCTCTATCCTTGGAGGTCTTCATTAAGAGCCTACATGATCAATTGTTCAGTATGGTATAATGAGGATTCCTTTCATGTGTGAGTTAGGAGAGGCATTGAGGTCACTTCTACCTTGGAAATTCTGTGATCTTCTAAATGGGGGGGTGTAGTATTGGTGAGTAGAAGAAAATAGAGAGGAACAGGTAATGGGAAATAAAGGTCAGTTATGCTGGTTTTTAAAATCTAAAGCAAATTATTAGAATATAAGATCTTTGCAAATGAGGATTGTTTCATTCTTTTTACCTCTATCTCTGGCACCTAGGGCAGTGCCTGGGACAGAGCTGTCACCTAAGAAATTCTTGTTAATTTTTTATTGATTTATATTTATTGGCATAGGCAACAGGGATCCATTTTTTTTTGTTGTTGCTTTTGAAAGAAGGGGCATGCTGAAAATAGTATTTTATGAGGACTAATGAATAACAGAGTCATTTATGATATTGGTTTCCCTGTGGGAGATATATATTCTGGGAAGAGCCTTCAAGTGTATCTTTTGCTCTACCAAGTTAAATGCTTCCATAAAAATCAGTAAACAAAAACCATACAAAATACATGAGACTGGATTTAATGATTAATTCAATGAATATTGATATCTCATGAAGTAAGGCTTAAAAAAGCAACTATTTATAAAAGGGGTTTGCCAGTGTCATGAAAAATATCATATATAAAACATGATATATTTTTTAATTAAACAAATGCTTTATTAACTTCTGGTTTACATCATTCATTTCCACAAGATTTGAGTTACAATTTTTTCCCCATTTTTCCCCTACCCACCCTCCCAGAATAGCAATCCCACAAGATATCCCTTCCTCCAATCTGCTCTCTCCAATATCTTCTCCCATACCCCCTTCGACTTTTCCATTAGAGCAAGGTGAGTCTCTGTGCCCCAATGCCTGCACATATTATCTCCCAATTACATGCAAAAGAGTATTGATAATAGTATTTATATATATTTGAAACATTTAATTTTAAGACCTCGAATTTCAGATCCATTCCCTTCCTCCCTTGCCACCTATTCCCTCTGGGGATATAAGTGATTCTGTATGTGTTGTACATGTATAGCTATGCAAAATATTACCATAGTAGATATATTGTACAAGGTTGCTTATAATTCCCTCCCACCCATCCCACCCCCCCACCTGGTCCATTCCCTACTTGATCCTGCCCCTCTTCTATAGTGGGTACTTCCAACCTCCCCTCCCCCCAGAATGCCCTCCCATCCATCATCCCTCCTCTCATTCCCCTTCCCCCTATTCTGCTGCAGGTTGAGATATCCCATTTAGTATGTATGTCATTCTCTCCCTGAACCAAATTCAATGAGAATGTGGTTTTGCCTTTTTGCCTTCCTATTCTTCCCCTCCCTTGCAGCCTCTTCCCCTTGCTTCTTCCACATGAGATAGTTTACCCTACCCTGTCACTCCCCATCCCCTCTTGCCACTTTCCTCTCTGACCTCATAATTTCACCCCTTGAGTATCCTCCCTTCCCAACAAATTCAACCTATGCCTTCTATCCATATATAACTGTAACCATATACACACACATTCACATATATATTCACATGACCATACACTTCTTCCATTATTTTCATACTGAGAAAGGTTTCATCAGTCACAGTTACTGTTTTTCCATATAGGAATGTAAATAGGTCAACTTTGATAAGTTCCTTTTGATTTCTTTTCCCTGATTACCTTCTCAGGCATCTCTTGCTTCTTGTGTCTGGATGTCAAATTTTCTATTCAACTCTGGTTTTTTCCTCAAGAATGCTTGAAAGTCCTCTATTCCACTGAATGACCATATTTTCCCCTGAAACAAAATACTCAATTTTGCTGGGTAGGTGACCCTTGGGTTCATTCCCAGCTCTTTTGCCCTCTGGAATATCATATTCCATGCCCTTCGATCCCTCAGTGTAGAAGCTGCCAGGTCCTGGGCTATTCTGATTGTGTTTCCACAATATTGAAATTATTTCTTCCTGGCTGCTTGTAGTATTTTCTCCTTGATCTGGGGATTCTGGAACCTGGCTAAAATATTCCTGGGAGTTTTCTTTGGGGGATCTTTTTCAGGAGGTGATCGGTGGATTCTTTCAACCTCTATTTTGCCCTCTGGATCTAAAACATCAGGGCAATTTTCCTTGAGAATTTCTTGAAGGGTGATTTCTAGGTTCTTTCTTTGATCATGGCTTTCAGGTAGTCCAATAATTTTTAAATTGTCTCTCCTGGATCTATTTTGCAGGTCAGTGGTTTTTCCCATGAGATATTTCACATTGCCTTCTAATCTTTCATTTGTTTGGATCTGTTTAACAGCATCTTGTTTTCTCATAAAGTCATTAGCTTCCATTTGCTCCAGTCTAACTCTGAAGGAATGAATCTCCTCAGTGAACTTTTGAGATTCTTTTTCCATCTGGTAAATTCGACTTTTTAAGGCATTCTTCTCCTCATTGCCCTTTTGGGCCTCCTTTGCCATTTGAGTTAGTCTATTTTTAAGGTGTTGTTTTCTCAGTCAGGCTGTTGACCCTCATTTCATACTTTTCCTGCATCCTTCTCATTTCTCTTTCCAATTTTTCCTCCACTTCTCTTATTTGATATTTAAAGTCCTTCTTAAGATCCTCTATGGCCTGTAACCCACTCATATTTTCCTTTGGGGCTTTTGGAGGAGGATTTCTGACCTCACAGACCTCTACTTGTTCTATGCTTCAATCTTCTTTGCCTCCAAAATAGGAGTCTAAGGCTGCATTTTTCTGTTTATTTTGTTTCTGTTGCCTTGACATGTTGCCACTTAATTACTTGACTTTTCGGCTTGTTGCCAGAGTAGGCCTCTGCCACCAGACAGGAGAGCTTTCGTCCCGAACATTGGGGTCTTCACAGCTTTCTGGCAAGCTGGATACCTACCCCAGACCGCCCCCCCCCCCAGATTACAATCCAGATCCAGGGAGGTTAAAGCAAGAGAGATTAACCCCCAAGACTGATTGCTGGATCTCCCTACAGTTCGCAGGCCAGGAGCTGGAGCTGCCACTGGAAACTGCAAAATGGTGTGTCTCCTCAGTGCCTTCTAGCCCCCTGAGGAGGACGCTGACGCATTCCCCAAATACTGGTCCCAAAGTCCATAGGGCACTAACCTCTCACTTTGTCCTAGACATATCTGTGTTGATAATTCTGGAATCACCACAGCATCTGGTGATCTGGGTGGCTCCAGCTGGCTGCTGGCCTGGCTGCCCTGGGGCTAAAACCGTGGCTCAGGAGGACCTGGGCTCGGCTTTCCTTGCGCTATGCTGACGGCTCCCAGAGCACTGCGATGGTCCTTCCTGCAGGGCTGCTGGGCTGTCCTCAGCGGGAGGTTAGCTTCTCTGTGTCGTTCTGTGGGTGCTGGGGCTCCAGAAGTTGTTCAGAATCCCCTTTTACATAGTTTGGAGGTAATCTGGGGGGAGAGTGCCTTGGACGTGGTGTTTCTACTCTGCTATCTTGGCTCCGCCCCCAACATGATATTTTTTTAATATAGCATGTATAAAACACAAACAAAAACGTTTCTTTATTGATGGCTCGGTTATCCAAATGCTCATAATGGAAAATGACATACTAATGGCCTTAAGTACCAGAACCTGACAGTCTGTCAGATAAGATAAGGTATTTAAAGCCTTTGACAAACATTAAAATACTAAATCAATATCCATGATTATCTTGTTCTTGTCTTTTTCTTGGGAGTTCATATAGATATGGTCCTGAGACAAGTCCCTATACCTTCATTATTGTTTTATAATATATGTTCTATGGACTATTGCACAGATAGATGAGTAAAATAAATGCTTTTGGAAACTGAAAAAAAAAGTATTAAAATGTAGTCAGTAGGTTCACTGAAAGCATCTTTGACAAAACTCTGTTAGCACAGAAGACAACAGGTATGATATATATGGACTGCTGTTGCCATGTGATTTTTGTCTTCTCTGTCAGATACCTGTATTTCCGAAGTCTTTCATTCTACATTGCTTAGAGATTACTAGTATTGGTTACAGAGACAGTTATTTAAAATATTGTGCTTGAGTTTTTATGAAACAATGTTATATACAGATGACTTTAGGGAACAGGCTTTGTTCTGTGATAATGGTAGTATCATAAAGAAGATTTACTCATGTGACCAAATCTAGGAACCAGCAGAAAACATGATTAACAACATCTATGTGAAAGTCAACAGAGGCAAAAGAATAAGTGATATTATCATTAGAACATGATGAAAACTACCTGACTGAAAAAAAGATGAAGGGTTTGGGAAATAGGATATAAACTTGACAAAAAAGGCATGATAGTAGCAATTAGAGACTTCAATTATCCAGATGCATTAATGCTTTCACTTGGCCAAAAAACAGAGACTGCTCATTTTCTAGCTTGCCTCAAGATAATTCCATCTTTAAAAAGTTAGAGGAAGTAAAAAAGGAAAAATTTTCTTCTAGATCTGAATCTCAAAAATAGGGAGGAAATAATTTCTGGAATGAAAATGGGGTGAATGTTGGAAGACAGTGAACATTCTCTAAGAATGTGATAGAGAACAGAGCATTCAAGAACTATCTGATATACATCCTAGATTTAAAAAAAAATTCTCCATCACTTCATTAAGTTTAGACAATCATCAGAATAATAAATCAAGTTCTGATTTGTAGCATTTGCTCATTTTTTGGTCTTTATTAATTTGTTTGTTTACTTTTAATTTACAAGATTCAGTTCCACAATTCCTTGAGTTTCAAATTTTCTCTCCTGCTCTCCCTTCCATCCCCCCATGGTGGCATACAATCAAATATAGGTTCTGCAAATACTTTCACATAATAGACATTAATCAAGTTATAAAGGATTGTATCAGATGGAATGAACAATGGGAAAGGGAAAAAAACCAAACAAGAAAAAGAAAGAAAGCAGGTAGTTTGCTTCAATCTGCATTCAAACTCTGTTCTTTCTAGTTCTTTCTCTGAATGTAGACATTTCTCTCCATCATGAGTCTTTTGGAGTTGACTTACAACCCTGCATTGCTGAGAAGAGTCCAGTCTATCAAAGGTGGTCATCACACACAGTTGTGTCTATAATTATATACAAATTTCTCCTGGTTCTGCTCTTCTCACTCAGAATCAGTCTGTATAAGCCTCTCCAGGTAAATATGAAGTCCATCTGCTCCTCATTTCTTATAGCACAATAGTATTCCATTATATTCATATACCACAATTTGTTCAGCCATTTCCCAATTCATGGGAATCCCCTTAATTTCCAATTCTTTGCCACCACAAAAAGAACTGCTATATTAAGAACTGCTATAAATATTTTTGTACATATAATCTTCTATGATCTCTTTGGGACACAACCCAAGAAGTGGTATTGCTGGGTCAAAGGGTATGAAATTATTTATAGCCCTTTGGGCATAATTCCAGATTGTTCTCCAGAATGGTTGGATCAGTTCACAACTCCACCAGCAATGCATTAGTGTTCCAATTTGCCCACATCATCTCCAATATTTGTCATTTTCCTGTTTTGTCATCTTAGCCAATATGACTGCTGAGATGTGGTACCTCAGAGTTGTTTTGATTTGCATTTTTCTCATCAATAGTGATTTAGAACATTTTTTCATATACTTATGGATATATTTAATTTCTTTCTCTGCAAACTGCCTTTTCATATCCTTTGAACATTTATCAATTGGGGAATGACTTGTATTCTTATAGATTTGACTCAATTCTTTGTATATTTTAGAAATGAGGCCTTTATCAGAGACATTGGTTGTAAAAATTCTTTCCCAATTTTCTACTTCCCTCTTAATCTTGGTTACATTAGCTTTGTTTATACAGAAGCTTTTCAATTTAATGTAATCAAAATTATCCATTTTGCATTTTATAATGCTTTCTAATTCTTGTTTGGTCATAAAGTCTTCCCCACTCCATAAATCTGACAGGTAAACTATTCCTTCATTCCCAAGATTGCTTATACTGTCAGCCTTTATATCTAGATCATGCACCCATTTAGACTTGATTTTAGTATATGGTGTTAGATAATGGTCTATGCCCAGTTTCTGCCGTACTATATTCCAGTTTCCCCAGAAGTTTTTGTCAAATATGAGTTCTTATCCTCAAAACTGGGGTCTTTGGGTTTATCAAACAGTAGATTCCTATAGTCACTGACTGCTGAGTCTTGTGTACCCAATCTATTCCATTGATCCACTACTCTATTCCTCAACCAGTACCAAGTGCTTTTGAGGACTGCTGCTTTATATTACAGATTAAAATCTGGTATAGCTAGTCCACCATCCCTAGCATTTCTTTTCATTAATTCCCTTGATATTCTGGACCTTTTGTTCTTCCAAATGAATTTTGTTACTATTTTTCTAGCTCTATAAAGAAATTTTTGGTAAATTGATTGGTATGGCACTAAATATGTAATTTTATTTAGGTAAAATTGTCATTTTTATTATATTAGCTCGACCCAGCCACAAGCAATTGATTTTTTCCAATTAGTTAGATCTGACTTTATTTGTCTGAAAAGTGTTTTGTAGTTGTGTTCATATAGGTCCTGGGTTTCTTTTGGAAGGTAGATTCTCAAATATTGTATGTCAACAAATAACTTTAAATGGGATTTCTCTTTCTGTCTCTTACTGTTGAATTTCATTAGAAATATTCAGGAGACACAAATTTCGAACAATGTGAAAGGGAGCTCCAAACAACTTCTGGAGCCACAGCACCCACAGAACTGCACAGAGAAGCTAACCTCCTGCTGAGGACAGCCCAGGAGCCCTGCAGGGAGCGGCCAGCGCAGCGCTCTGAGAGCAGGCAGCACAGCTCACTGGGAACCGACAGCGAAGCCCGCAGCCCGCAGAGCTGAGCCCAGGTCCTCGGTTTTAGCCCCAGGGCAGCCGGGCCTTCAGCCAGCTGGTGGAACCCCAGAACACCAGCAATTGTGGCGATTCCAGAATTATCAGCACAGATATGCCTAGGACAAATTGAGAGGTTAGTGCCCTATGGACTTTGGGACCAGTATTTGGGGAACACGTGGCTTCCTCCCCTGGGGGCAAAAAGCTGCTGAAGAAACAGCTGCACAGAAGCCATTTTGCAGCTTCAGTAGTGGCTCTAGCTCCTGGTCTTCGAACTGTAGGAAGATCAAGCAATCAGTCTGGGAGTTAATCACTTTTGCTTTAAACTGCCTGGATCTGGATTGTGGTCTGGGGGGAAGTTTGGGGTGGGTATCCAACTTGCCAAAGTGGGTGGAGGCTTTACAGAGGCCACCCAACTGGTGGAAATTGTGAAGACCCCACGTTTAGGTAGAAGCTCCCCTGTCTGGTGGCAGAGTCCTACTGTGGCAACAAGCCCAAAAATCAAGTAATTAAGTGGCAATATGCCTAGGCAAATGAAACAAAATAAACAGAAAAGTTCAACATTGGACTCCTATTTTAGGGGCAAAGAGGCTCAAAACATGGAGGAGGACTGTGAGGTCAGAACTCCTGCATCAAAAGCCCCAAATGAAAATACAAGCTGGCTACAGGCCATAGAGGATCTTAAGAAGCAGATAAGAGAAGTGGGGGAAAATTTGGGAAGAGAAATGAAAAAGATGCAAGAAAAGTATGAGATGACAGTCAACAGCCTGACTGAGGAAAATAACACCTTAAAAAATAGACTAACTCAAATGGCAAAAGAGGCTCAGAAAGGCAATGAGGAGAAGAATGCCTTAAAAAGTCGAATTTGCCAGATGGAAAAAGAATCTCAAAAGCTCACTGAGGAGATTCATTCCTTCAGAGTTAGACTGGAGCAAATGGAAGCTAGTGACTTTATGAGAAATCAAGATACTATTAAACAGATCCAAACAAATGAAAGAATAGAGGGCAATGTGAAATATCTCATGGGAAAAACCACTGACCTGGAAAATAGATCCAGGAGAGATAATTTAAAAATTATTGGACTACCTGAAAGCCATGATCAAAGAAAGAACCTAGAAATCATCCTTAAAGAAATTCTCAAGGAAAATTGCCCTGATGTTTTAGACCCAGAGGGCAAAATAGAGGTTGAAAGAATCCACAGATCACCTCCCAAAAAGATCCCCAAAAGAAAACTCCCAGGAATATTATAGCCAGGTTCCAGAATCCCTAGATCAAGGAGAAAATACTACAAGCAGCCAGGAGGAAACAATTTCAATATTGTAGAAACACAATCAGAATAGCACAGGACCTGGCAGCTTCTACATTGAGGGATAGAAGGGCATGGAATATGATATTCCAGAGGGCAAAAGAGCTGGGAATGAACCCAAGGGTCACCTACCCAGCAAAACTGAGTATCTTGTTTCAGGGGAAAATATGGTCATTCAGTGGAATAGAGGACTTTCAAGCATTCTTGAGGAAAAAACCAGAGTTGAATAGAAAATTTGACATTCAGACACAAGAAGCAAGAGATGCTTGAGAAGATAATCAAGGAAAAGAAATCAAAAGGAACTTATCAAAGTTGGACTATTTACAATCCTACATGGAAAAACAATAACTGTGTTTGATGAAACCTTTCTCATTATGAAAATAATTGAAGAAGGGTACATGGCATATGTTCACAGGTATACATGGATAGAGGGCACAGGTTGAATTTGATGGGAAGGGATGATTATTTTTTTTTTGGAGGGCAATTGGGCTTGGGTCACTTGCCCGGGTTCACAGGGCTGGGTTTTTGTTTGTGTGTTGGGTGTCTGGGGCCGGATGCGAGCTCGGGTCCTTCTGGCTCTGGGGCTGGCTCTCTGCTCACTGTGCCACCTAGCCACCCCAAGGAAGGGATGATTCTTAAGGGGTGAAGTCAAGAGGTGATCAAAGTAGGGAATGGACCAGGTGGGAGGTGAGACGGGTGGGAGGGAAATATAAGCAGTCTTTTACAATATATCTACCATGGTAATGTTTTGCATAGATATACATGTACAATACATACTGAATTGCTTATCTTCTCAGAGGGAGTGGGTGACAATGGAGAAAGGGAACGGATCTGAAAATTGAAGTTTTAAAATTAAATGTTTCATAAGATGTCCAGGCAGTGGGGCTCAGAGATTCACCTTTCCCTAATGGCAAAGTCAAAGGGGGTATGGGAGAAGATATGGGAGAGAGCAGATTGGATGAGGGTATATCTAGTGGAACTGCTATTCTGGGGTGGTGGGTAGAGAAAAATGGGGGGAAAATGTAACTCATAATCTGGTGGAAATGAATGATGTAAACCAGAAGTTAATAAAGCATTTGTTTAATTAAAAAAAATAAAAGAGAAAAAAGAAAAAGAAAAAAAAAGAAATATTCAGGAATACCAAGGATTTATGTGGGTTTATTTTATATCCTGCCACTTTGCCAAATTTATTTGTCTCAAGTAGTTTTTTACTTTATTCCCTAGGATTCTTTAAGTATATCATCATATCATCTGCAAAGGGTGATAGCTTGGTCTCTTCTTTGCCTAATTTGATTCCTTTGATTTCTTTTTATTCTCTAATTGCTACCACTAACATCTCTTGTACCAGATTGAATAAGAGGGGTGATAATGGATACCCTTGTTTTACCCTTGATCTTATTTGAAATGCTTCTAACTTATCCCCATTACATATAATACTTGATGATGGCTTTAAATAGATGCTACCTATTATTTTAAGGAAGGCTCTATTTATTCCTATACTCTCTGGTGTTTTTAATAGGAATGGATGTTGTATTTTGTCAAAAGTCTTTTCTGCATTTTTTGAGATAATCATGTGTTTTCTGCCAGTTTTATTATTAATATGATCAATTATATTGATAGTTTTCCTAATATTAAACCATCCTTGCATTCCTGGAATAAATTGTACCTGATCATAGTATATTATTCTTGTGACAAGTTGCTGTAGTCTTTTTGCTAATATTTTATTTAAAATCTTTGCATCTATATTCACGAGGGAAATTGATCTATAATCTTCTTTCTCCATTTTATGTCTTCCTGATTTAGGTATCAGCACCATATTTGTGTCATAAAAAGAATTTGGTAGGACTCCTTCTTCACTAATTTTCCCAAATTGTTTGTAGAATATTGGAATCTATGTTCTTTAAATGTTTGATAGAATTCACTAGTAAATCCATCTGGCCCTGGAGATTTTTTCCTAGGGAATTCACTGATGGCTTGTTTGTTTCCTTTTTCCGAGATGGGGTTATTTAAGTAATTTACTTCCTTGTCAGTTAATCTGGGCAACTTATATTTTTGTAAATATTCATCCATTTCACTACCATTGTCAAATTTATGTGCATACAATTTGCCAAAATAATTCCTAATTATTGTCTTAATTTCCTCTTCATTGGAGGTAGATTCACCCTTTTTATTTTTGATACTCATAATTTGATTTTCTTCTTTTTTATCATATTGACTAAGGATCTATCAATTTTATTGTTTTTTCATAAAACCAGTATTTAGTTTTATTTATTAATTCAATACTTTTCTTAATTTCATTTTTATTAATCTCTCCTTTGGTTTTTATTATTTCTAATTTAGTATTTAATTGGGGATTTTCAATTTGTTCTTTTTCTAACTTTTTCAAGCATGACCAATTCACTGACCTCCATTTTTTATAATTTTTTCATGTATGCATTCAGGGATATAAAACTTCCTCTAAGAACTGCCTTTGCTGCATACCACATATTTTGGAATGTTGTCTCATTATTCTCATTCTCTTGAATGAAGTTACTGATTGTTTCTATAATTTCTTGTTTGACCCACTCATTCTTTAAGATTAAATTGTTAAGTTTCCAATTATGAATAAGAGGGGTGATGGTGGATACCCTTGTTTTACCCTTGATCTTATTGGAAATGCTTCTAACTTATCCCCATTATACATAATACTTGATGATGGCTTTAAATAGATGCTACCTATTATTTTAGTTTTTAGTTTCTAGTCTATCTTTTCATGGCCCTTTATTGCATATGATTCTTATTGCATCATAATCTGAGAATGATGCATATAATATTTATGCCTTTCTGCACTGAATTGTGAGATCTTTATGCCCTAGTACATGGTCAGTTTTTTATGTATGTGCCATGTACTGCTGAGAAGAAGGTATATTCCTTTTTATCCCCATTCAGTTTTCTCCAGGGATCTATCATATCTAGCCTCTCTAAAATTCTAACCACCTCCTTACTTTCTTTCTTGTTTATTTTGAGGTTAGATTTATCAAGTTCAGAGAGGTGGAGATTAAGGTACCCCACTACTATAGTATTACTATCTATTTCTTCCTCTAATTCCCTTAACTTCTACTCTAGTAATTTGGATGCTATATCACTGGATGCATATATGTTAAGTAATGATATTGCTTCATTCTAGATGGTGCCTTTTAGCAGGATATAGTTTCCTTCCTTATCTCCTTTAATTAAATCTATTTTTGCTTTTGCTTCTTCTGAGATAAAAATTGATACCCCTGCTTTCTTCTTTTTTTACTTTAGCTGAAGCATAATATATTCTACTCCAGCCTTTTACCTTTACCCTGTGTGTATCCCCTTGTTTCAAATGTCTTTCTTGTAGACAGCATATTGTAGGATTATGGTTTTTAATTCATTCTGCTATCCACATCTGTTTTATGGGAGAGTTCATCCCATTCACATTCACAGTAATGATTACTATCTGTGTCTTTCCCTCCATCCTATTGCATCCTCTGCTTATGTTTTTGTTTCTTCCTTCTCCCTTCCCCTCCTCAAGGGGTTTCCTTTTGACCACCACCTCCATCAGTATTCACTCCCTGTGACCTCCCTTCTTTAGCTACCCTTTACCCTTATTACTATTTCCCTCCCTTACAATTCCCCCATTTTTATTCCCCTTACTCCTCCTACTGCCTATAGGTCACAATGGATTTTTATACTTATAGGAGTATGTTATTCCCTCTTTGACCCTAAACCAATGAGAGTGAATTTCATACAGTGCTCCTCTCCCTCCCTCCTCTCCCCCTATTTAATGAGATTTTGTGTCTTTTCATGTTAGAATCTTAAACTTAACTGATTATGTTGATCCGTCTTTGAACCAGAAACAATGAGAATAGTGTTCAAATGATGTTCATCTCCCTCTTTCCTTCCTCTCTACTATAGTATGGTTTTATGCCCATTTATATGGCATAATTTACCTTTTTCTGCCTCTTCCTTTCCTTTTATCCCATTACAGTTCCTTTTGAACCCCTTAATAACTTTTTTATCATCAGACTGGTTCATTTATACCCCCACCCTCTGTCTACATTTATCCATTTTAAAGGTTGTGATAGTCATATAAATTTCAATATTAACCGATATCAACTTCTCATATAGGGATGTAAACAGTTTGTTCTTATTGCATCCCAAGTTATGTGCATGTGTGCATGAGTGTGCATGTGTGCGTATGTGTATGCGTGAGTGTATGTTTTCCTTGTTTACCTTTTTATGTCTTTCTTGAGTCTTGTAATTGGAGTTCAGATTTTCCATTGAGCTCTGGATTTTTCATCAGGAAAGTTTGGAAGTCCCTTATTTCATTAAATACCCACCTTCTTGCCTGAAAGATTATGCCCAAGTTGATCCTTGGTTGCAGTCCTAGGTCTTTTGCCTTACAAAATATCAAATTCAAATCCCTCTGATCAGAAGCTTCTAGGTCCTGTGTAATCCTGACTGTAGTTCCATGATATTTGAATTGTTTCTTTTTGGCTGCTTGCAGTATCTTCTCCTTAATCTTGTAATTCTGGAATTTGGCTACTATGTTTCTTGGAGTTTTCAATTTGGGATCTCTTTTAGGGGGAGTCCAGTGAATTCTTTTGATAACTGTTTTACCTTCTGATTCCAGGACTTCAGGACAGTTTTCTTTGACAATCTCCTGGAGGATGTTGTCCGGGCTGTTTTTTTCATCATGGCTTTCTGGTAGACCAATGATTCTTAGGTTATCTCTCCTGGATCTGTTCTACATGTCAGTTGATTTTCCAGTGAGATATTTGACACTTTCTTCTAATTTTTCAATCTTCATGTTTTGTTTGATTGACTCTTGGTGCATGATAGAGTCCTGAGCTTCGATTTGACTGATTCTAATTTTTAGTGAATTATTTTATTTGGTTAGTTTTTGAAGGTCCTTTTTTAGGGAGGTGTTTTCTCCAATTAGTCTGCAAATTTTACTTTTTAGGGGCAGCTTAGTGGTGCAGTGAATAGAGCACTGGCCCTGGAGTCAGGAGCACCTGAGTTCAGATCTGTCCTCAGACACTTGACACACTTACTAGCTGTGTGACTTTGGGCAAGGCACTTAACCCCAGTTGCCCTCCAAAAAGAAAAAAAAATACTTTTTTTTAGGATTTCTTTTCTTCAGTGGGACTTTTTTCCAATTGTAGATTTAAATTTATCTTCCATCTCCCTAATTTGGCTTTTAAAATCTTTCTTGAGCTCCTCCAAGAATGCTTTTTGGGTTTGAGACCAGTTCATATTTCCATCTCTGGTCTCAGGTGTGGATAAAGAGTCCATGGTGTCTCCTGAAAGAGATTCTTCTTGATCACAATAATAGGATTCTATTGCCTTTGCAAGTTGCTTCTGGCCCATTGTAATTGCCTGTTTCCTTACCTTTAAAATGTATTTCTGCTCCTTGGGTACAGAGGGCTCTGACCCCAACTTCTCAGGCTTGAAGCTAGGTACCTGGTTGTTGACTTTGTGTGCTGTAGCCTCTGGGTATCTAGAATGAGGTCAAGGCCAGGAGTCTCAGTGTTTCCCCTGAATTACCCTAAGGCTCACAATGTAATCTGTGGGGGAGGGGTGGTTTGGCCAATTCAGATTTCTTCCTCTATGCCCCTGGGCTACAGCTCAGGCAAGCTCTTGCTGGTCAGCTGAGGTGGGGCTTGTTGGGACCCCTCTAGCCCTTCATTTCAGACTGCTTGCTGCCTCAGTTACACCCTTTCTTCATGACTCCTAAGCCTGAGGCTATTTCCAATATTTCAGGATTTTACTCTGGATTGATATTTATCAGTTTTCTAGGTCATGGAGGGGGAATGGGAGCAGCTAGAGTTTACTTTGCCATCTTGGTTTCTGTAAAATCAGGCAGATGAATTTTAAACTTCTAGGCTGTGGGCTCATGGCCCCAGGAGTAGCTGTTGTCTCTGCTGTGGGCCCTGTGCTTTCTCTTACCCAGCTCCAATGGATCCTCCTGTCTGGTGGTGAGATGCTGGTGAGATGGCTGCGAACCATCTTGGTGTGGGTGAGTCTGCTGGCTGGGGCTCTTTCTCAGTCTGCTATAGTCTGCTCTCTAGTCCACACTGGTGCAGCCCTGGTGTACTCCACACTCCCTTTGCCCAGACCAACATGGGCACTTTCCTGGGCTAGATTCTGCCACGCTCCATCTCCCAGCAGGTTCTGTCACTCCAATATCTGTTCAGATTCACTTTTTAAAGTTTAGTGATGGGATTCATGGTGGAGCTTAGAAAAGTTACTGCTTCTGTTCCACCATCTTGGCTCCATCCCCTACATGCTAGATTTTTAATGAGAAGAGTTCATAGGATTAAAAAATGAAGAGAACTATAGTTCTGTGGTCTAAAATTTTGTAGAGGAAGACAGGATGGGAGGGTTGGGAAACTCTCAAGAATGATATTATTTAGATACACACAAAAAAGAAAAAAATGATGAGGAACGAAAAAAGGAAATTGGCTAAAAAGAGGTTACCTAGATTAAAAAAAAGATAGATACAGCATATGGAATCAAAGTCAGCTATTAGAGCATGAATGCAGATGTTAGCAAAGTTAGTGTGGTCTTGTGAGAATGGTATCAGCAATACTAAAAGTTCAAAATAAGCCAAAATTTGCAAGGGTTTGCTAAAAACAATAACATTTTGTAGCATTATTATTTTTTTTTTATCAGTATTGAGTAAAAGGGGATGGTTCTAGAAAAGGTATGGATTACACTTGGGATAGATTGGAGGATGATAGATTATGGAGTGAAGGTAATTTTCTTTGCCAGAAAGAATGATCTTTGGATAGGAAGAAGCATGATAGAAAAGACTAACAGGGAGCTGAAACCCAAGGTAAGTAGGAATCCTTTGATGAATATGTCACTAGGTCCAGTTATAGAACAGTGTCCTTAGTCATATATCTTTGACTCACATTGCCCCCACTCAAAGTTACTTCTCACAAATATCCATATGTAATTTAACCACAGCTCAAATTCTGCAGATGCAAATAAAAAAGGACCCAGTTTCCATAGAGGCACATAAGATAACAATGTATATTGGGTACAGGACAGTTTTTATTCAGAAAATGTGGGGGAAATATAAGAACTCACAGTAGTCTCTAAACAATCATAAAATTCTCCATAAATCCCACTATTCCCCAGGTTTGTACAATTCTTCACTGAGAACATCACACTGTGGTTTAGACTTTCCTTGGAAGTGAAGTTCACTTGAACTTGCTAGACAGACAACTGAGTGTTCTAGGGAGTTTCAGTTTCATTCTGGAGATCCATCTGGTTTTATGGTATTCTCTCAAGTGTCTGGACTCTCTCTGTTAGAGAAACAATTGAACAATCCCCTTTCCACAGGACTTCATCATGATAGTGAAGGGTAATGCCTGGATATTTTATTGCCTCTTTATCATGACTGGGGCTCAGCTACTCCTCCTTGAGTTTTGAGGTCCAATAATATAATCCTCTTCTCTCTTTGAGAGCCTGGTACTGACCCAGAACTCTGCTTCTCTCTTTGTGTAAGGTTCCCAGAATTCTCAAAGTTGAGGTTGCTAATAAGGCATCTCCAAGGCTGGCACCTTCCTGAAACTCTCCTTTATGTTGTGTTCTGGAAATGTGCTACCCAATACCTTCTTGCCTCTCTCTCCAGGGAATGGGGTGCAGGAACTCTCAACACTCCTACAAAAATCTAGGGTTCAAGTATATTTCAGACTGAGAGATTTTGTATCTGCTGCCTCTCTAAGGTTGTGCCTGAAATATGGGGTCCCGGATTTCTTTTCTAAGGTTGAGTGGGTGAAAGGGTATGTAATATTCAAATGTTTCTGCAGCCATTGAGGACCTAGAAGGGGAGAACCAGTTCCCCACTCCAAGGTAAATATACACTCTTAGTTCTAAATTGCTCTTTCAGGATCTTCCTGGAAAAAGAGAAAAATGGGCAATTGAAGAACAACAAAAAGCAGTTAATCTATGAAAACTCTTTTTCATTGGCCAACCAAAAGAGATAGCTCCTCCCACAGGTATCTGAAGTAATTGATTCAAAATTCATTCCCAAACCCTCCACCCTAAATAGAGAATAGATCAATTGGATCCAAACTTTTAATTGGGAAAAACAATCAAAACCCCAAAGATTTGTAGGCTTAAGCAATAAATGCTTAACAAGGGGTTCTTGGCAGGGGGCGAGGGGGGTAATGTGACTGCAACATATTTTAAGTTTAAGCTGCACTATTAACTTTTACTTCATCTCTTTCTTAAGTCTAGAGTGACAACCAAGAAAACAATAAATCAAGTTCAGATTTGTAGCATTTGCTGAAGTTTAAATGTTCACGTTGAAAATTGAACGATGCTGACACACCTCTTCGTATAGGGGGGCCCTGTATGCTCATCTAGGCCCTCAATTCATTCCTCTGATCAACTTCTCTATAATCAAAAGAGATTTGAGTGTCTATGCTTTAACATATTCATATATAAGAAAACATTTTAAAATATTTTTGAAGTGATTAGATCTGTTTACTTTTCCTCCTTAAACAGTTATTGAGCCAATCTCAAATTTATCAAAAGCCATCAAGAAACATGTCTCAGAATCTTTCCTTTCCCTCTCTTCCTTCATCCAGTGAAGCCAAAATATTGACTCAAGGTAAAATCTAAGGCAACAAACTGATACCACAAACATACAAAGCTGTCTTTCCTACAAAATCAAGCAGGAGGAATGCCTGAGTGCTAAGAAAAATCTCATATTTCAGCACAAATATTTGCAGTAATAATAAAATGAGCAGGAAGTTATCAGCAAAACAAATGGCTTTTTGTATGAATGTTCCCATCTATCAAGTCTGTCCTATGTGAAAGTTCTTTCAATTTTCAGGGGCATATTATTCTCAAGTCATATACATAACTTTCATTAACATTGATGGGAATCACATAGAGAGAAGGAAGGCCCCCAGAGTATTTCTAGAATGAAGATATTCAAATGGATCTTAGACATTTTACCACATTACTCATCTTTTCATTCTTGATCCTTTTAGCATTTGAAATGAGGAATTAGGTTGTGGTAAAACATTTATAAAAATAGGCTGGTATTACCCTTTTCTGTCAGAGATGATAAGTATTGTCACTTAAGAAAGTATTACCTATGGATCTTGATTTCTTGGAGACATTCAAAAGTATGATGTGGTGAATGCTTGGAGTCTTAAAAAGAAAGGAATATGAACTAGGGGTTAAAGGATTTGAGGATATGGGATGAAGATACCATTGTATTATTATTTAAGTTTGGTCAGGCACATATCTCAGACTATCCATTTCTAAAAATAGACCTAAACTTCCTAAAGCTTTTGGAATTTATTAAAAAAAGTACCTTCTGGTACTATAGGGTAATTCAAGGTGAATTTACTTTCTTGATTTGCCAATAAATCTTGAAACTGCTGAAAATAAGCACAAATAAAGCTCTTTTATGAACCTAGCATTTTAAGAAGTCATTTGACCAGTTCTCTTCTTCCTCCATTTCTTCTTCAGACAAGTCAATATCTAATCAATGACATCACTAGATATTTCCTTCCTTGCGTTTCCAAATTTTTGAATAATGTTACAACTGAACATAGCAGCATATTCATAACATGAAACTGTGTTGAGATGTTCAAACTTAATAATTTTGTAATCAATTTGGTATTAGGGACTGTCGTTTTGTTAGAGGTGTCAGGACATCCAAAAGGCAATGAAAAATAATTTTGGGTCAAAAAGTGTGCAATAATCACCATTATCTTATACCTCCAATTGAGGACTAATAGTCTATAAGGTATATTGGCATTAACATATCAATCATTCAGTTGTGAACAGAAGATCAAAACAGCCCCAAATTATGAATGTGTTGAATTGTTATCAGATGCCCTTCCTTGGAGTTGAGACTTTAAAAGAGATCCCAACTCAGTTGGGTTCATCTATATTAATGCAGGTATGTTTGTCCTGTTGGCTGCCTCACCCATGTCTCCCTCCCTTTTTTGAACATAAGTCTCATCTCTCTTCCTCTTGCAAACTCCTTTTCCCTTCTTGTCATGAGACTCTCAGATAACAGGATCCCAGAGTTAATTTTCCATGTTTTCTCTCCTCTTTGTACCGACATCACCTTCAGACTTTATCTGACTTTCTCCTTCCCACTCTAGACATTGCCTGCTGAACTGTGCACAACCTTATGGTTGGTTCAAAGAGTCTTTTTCTGAACTTAAACTCTGTCCTAGGACACTTCAGATGGAGTGGGAAATGGAGCTTCAAAAAGGGCTTATAGAATTTGATGGGACAACAATAAATGTCAGTGCTGGCCTGTGGACTGGGTGTGGGCTGGGGATGGTCATGACTGTCAGGAAGTCAGATCTAGGATTCATATCACTTAACTAGTATAAATGTGTATGTTTGTGTGTAAAAGAGAAAGAGACATATGATGTCAGAGAAAACTATCAATACTCATGCTATATGTAAATACCAGAAAATAAAAGAAGATAAAAATTGTAAAAGATTGGGTAGATTGTATAAAAGTATGAATTACCATCATTTACATGAGCTGTTTATCACTGATGCCTAGTTATCATGCAGCATAATTAAGAATGTTAGATTTACTTTTTATAAATTAATATAATGACAAAACTAAATCTTATATATTTAGTCTTCATCATTTGTTACTTATATGATGATCTAATCACAACTTTAAAAAAATGTAAGAGATGCTGCCCCTAAGCAATATAATAAATGTAAATTGTCTAATTATACAATCACCTGAGCAGAGGCACATAGGGTTCTTCAATCTTAGGGTCCGAGAATAAGTAAAATTGATACGTAAGTGTAACCCCAGACTTTTCTGGGCATGCCCAATCTATGGAGATGCCCTGGAAGGCCCATTAAAGCATTTCTAGAGCTTTTGCACCCACTACAACATGGGTGGGAGCAGCCTCCTTTAATTGGCTTCCTGGTTCTTTAAAACTGGTAAGACTTCAGTATAACACAAGATCTAGCAATTTCTACATTAAGGGATTAAAGGGACTAGAATATGACATTCCGGAGTTCAAAGGAGCTAAATTAAAACCAAGAATCACCTACCCAGCAAAACTGAGTATAATACTTCAGGGGAAAATATGGGCATTCAATGAAATAGAGGACTTTCAAACATTCTTGACAAAAAGAAACAGAGCTGAATAGAAAATTTGACTTTCAAATACAAGAAGCAAGAGAAGCATGAAGAGGTAAACAGGAAAGAGAAACCAAAAGGAACTTAATAAAATCCAACTATTTACATTCCTACATGGAAAGACAATATTTGTAACTCATTAGACTTTTCTCAGTAGGAGGATAGTTGAAGGAATTTCATATATATATGTACACACATATATCTACATATATGTATATGTGTATATTTATATGTATATATGTATGTATAGGTGGATGTATGTGTATATACATGTCTTCTGTGTGCATGTATACATAGACAGAGGGTAGAGGGTGAGTTGGATGTGAAGGGATGATATAAAAAATAAAATTAAGAGGTGAGAGAAGAATATATTGGGAGAAGGAGAGGGAGGGAGATAGAATGGGGGTGGATTATCTTAAATAAAGGAGGCAGAAGAAGGCTGTTACAATGGAGTGGAAAGGGCAGGAAGGTGAAAGGGAATGAGTCAACCTTACTCACATTGGATTTGGCTTAAGGAGGGAATAACACACTCAATTGGGTATCTTACCCTACAGGAAAGTAGGGGGGAATGGGATAAGAGGGGAGTGATAAAAGGGAGGACAGATTGGAAGAGATGGTAGTTAGAAGCAAACACTTTTGAAAAGGTACAGGGTCAGAGGAGAAAAAAGAATACATGGGGGATATAAAAAAGGACAGGGGGGGGGAAATGGAGTTAGTCTTTCACAATATGACTACTATGGAAATGTTTTGCTTTACTACACATGTATAACCTATATTGAATTGTTTGTCTTCTCGGTTGGGGTGGGTGAGGAGGGGAGAAGGGAGAGAATCTAGAACTCAAAGTTTTAAAAACAAATGTTAAAAAATAGTTTTTACATGCAACTGGGAAAAAAGATATACAGGCAATGGGGTATAGAAATCCATCTTGTCCTACAAGAAAGTAAGGGGGATTTGGGAGTATATAAGAAAGGGCAGATTGGCAGAAGGAGTATTCAGTATGCTTGCCATTTTGGGGTGGAGGATAGGGGAGAGATGGGAGGAAAATCTGTAGCTCAAAAATCTTTGGGAAATGAATGTTGAAAACTAAAAATAAATTTTTAAAAAAGAAAGGAAAAAAATGGCAAGACTAAGCATTCTACTATTTTTTCCCCTCTGACATCCTTCCTAACACCCTCTTTCAGCCACTCTCCCTTATCTGCTGGACCCAGTTCTTAATCTGCTTCATCTAGTGTGGAATCCATGAACTGAACTGGGTGGGGGTTACTGTTCTATGTTGTTTTTCTTAGATTCAAGTACTGGAGGTGATCCCCTCCAGACTGGGAGTTTGAGCCATGGTGACCTTGGAGCCAGGATTACAGACAGGTTGGTGCAGCCTGCAAGGTTGGCATGAATCCCTGAAAATCCAGGATGCTGGGGACTCAAGCTTGAGGAAGGTTTTGGACTTGGAGCTAGGAAACTATGGAACTGAGCTAAGCTGTGAATCTAATCCTCTTCCTTTCCCCAGAGTCTGAGGTGGCATTGGGGGGTGGGTGAGGGGAGGAAAAGATGCCTTCCTTGTGGTGGAGGCAGGGTAAAATGTAATATACTTGACTTTCATGTGTTGGGGGCTAGTGTAGTCTGTGTTACAGGATTAATAGGTAACTCTCCTGAAAATTATCTCTATCTATATTTACTAATGGAGAGTTATTTCAGTGTAGTGAATACAGTCAGTCATGCCTTTTGAACCAAATGGATAAATGCCTAAGACAACTCTCTAGCACAATAGATTGAAGAACAATTACTGTTCTACATTGGTGGAAGGAGTTTCCCCACAGAACATTCCCTATAATAGACAAATTACAAGTCAGGGCATTCTGCAATACACACAAACTTCCAAAAAGTTTATTAATGCTAATACTTTTCAAAATCTGAATAGTAGCAGTTTGAAAGAAGGCATATATGTTTATTGTTATGAGACCAAAATGTTCAAACAGATATATATGGGGACATATAATATATTATATTAAATTATATAATATATTAAAATAATATATTATATTAATATATAATTTTATATGAATAATCTCTATATTATATATAATATACATTATATAATATGCTATACTACATTATAATATGTACATAATATAAATATACTATTAAGATAATATATTAAATATATATTTAATATATATTAAAAAAAGAAATCTATAAGGGAGGCTGACAGCCAGTGCATTATGTCAAAGCCAGTGATACAAACAGGGATGCAGATATTGAAAAATATGCTACTGTGTGTTTTGGCTAATTAAGTAACATGTATTTATTTATTTGTTTGTTTAAATCAAAGGTCCTCTTCTCTATTTTCTAAACTGACTTCCATGATCCTATCTACAATATAATCATATGACAACTCACTCTGATGATTCCAAAACTTCTGTATTCTTCCCTTGTTTCTCCCTGACCTCTCTCCAATACTTTATTTATATCAGCCTGCTAAAGTGTTCCTGCCTGGATAACACATTTTTGCAGAAATATAGTTGTGAGGTACATGAGTTGGAAAGTTCATGTGTCCAGAGCAACTGACATCTCAATTTCAGACTCCAGATTGTAATTCATTTTCCTTTTCTTCTTACTTCTTTATTTCTGTCAATTTCCCCAACATTCCCTGTCACCAAAGTTGGGAACCTCACCTATACATGTTTACAAATGATTGCCCAGTCCTGGTGATTTCTTTTTTAAACTATACAATAGTTTTTTAACCTACTCTTTAGTCATATTGCTATTCCTTAGTAATTATTGCTTAACCTTTATTTTCTCTTAATTGAATGATTGCAATAGTTTCTTAAGTGTTCTAACCCTTTCTAGGTCTTCTCCCTTGCCACTGTATTGCAGCACAGAAATCCTAATGAATAGATCTAACCATGTGACTTCCTTGCTCAAAAAACTTTTACTCACTACTTATTGCCTAAAGAATAAAATAGAAATTCCAAAATCCTTTGAATGAAGATCATTCACAGTTTGGTGCCAAACCAGAGGTGTCAAACATGCAGCTCACAATGTTCCTGAATGTGTCCTAGACCAGATTAAAATGTAGTTCCTATCTTATATTTTAATATGTTGATGTATTGTTGCTGTTGCTTAGTCATGTCTAACTCTTCATGATCTCATTTGGGGTTTTCTTGGCAAAGATACTGGAGTTATTTGTCATTTTCTTATCCAGCTCAAGTTTGCAGATGAAGAACTGAGGCAAGCAGGGTTAAGTGGCTTGCACAGGATCACACAGGTAGTAAATGTCTGAGGCTGGATCTGAACTCAGGAAGAGGAGTCTTCCTGACTCCAGGACCTGTACACTATCTGCTGCACCACCTAGCTGCCCCAAATTGATGTATTAATTATGTGTATAGGGTTTTTCTAAGTCAATATGCAGTCCACAGGGATCCTTAAGTATAGTGGAGTGGCCCCAATTTCTGTTTGAGTTTGACCCCACTGCTCCATTCTACCATTCCAGTCATATTTAATTTTATCTTTCTTTACTTCTCTGTGCCAGATTACTGGGGAAGCATGAATTAACATCCACTATGACCATCCTTCTCCCCTTCCCTCCACATAAAGACACACATGTGCTCTACCACACCAACTAAAACCCAGAGAGTGTCTATGGCCCAATTTGAACTCAGGTCTTTCCCACTCCAAGCCTGGTGCTCTTTCCACTGTACTATTTAGCTTCTAGCTGGAAGTACTGGAATACTTCAACTGGCATATTCCCATAATCTACCTTTCCAATTAAACTGGATGATAGCTCTTACCTGATCACCTCCTACCCTCTTCTATCTCTGGGCATCTCTTGGCATTATTGGCATATCACTTTCCCTTCCTTCAGGGTCCAGCTCAGGTGTCACATCTATTGCTTCTTCCCTGATCCTCCCTAGCTTAATGTGATTTTTTTCCTCGCCATATTTTTATGTCCAGTTTTCTCTTTTGTATTATGTTTTATTTTATGTTTGAATATACAAATGACTCTTTGACCTCATTGATGTTAACATTCCTTCCTATGGTACAAAATTGAACCTATGCATTGCCTCCACTGCTTGTATGATTTATGTCAATGTCTTACAATATGTCCACTTCAGGTGGCCCATCTAACATGCTAGTGGTCTTCTCTATCTTTTGGCATTATAGGTATAGTGTGCATATGATGTCAAATCGTACCTATTTCTGAGCTGACTTGCTCACCACATCTACATTTATATTAGCATGTCTGGGTGGCTCTCCAGAGTTACTCTCTGGCTACAACTTATTTACAGGATCCTAAGGGTAACCTTGCTGTGGGGTGAGATATGTATCTACTATTCACCATTGTAACTCTTGTATGTTACCAAAAAAAACTAGTGTGTTTACCTTTTAAACAAATCAAACGTGGTGATATCATTAACTTTTAAACATGAAATATTCACTAATAAAAGCAAAAACAATAATAATCATAATAGTCTGCCTATAAAATTGAATCACACTTTCTCTCCAAAGTATCTATGGGAGACAGTTGGCATAAATTTATAGAAACTAGCAGTGAGGTACATGAATAGGAAAGTTTATGTCCAGGGCAACTCACAACTCTGGAGTCCAGGCTTTTGTATCTCTAGGCTCTTTTGGAAACAGTATGAACTATGAAGTAGGATAATTCCTCTTCTTGGCTTCTCCAGTCTTCTGCTGGATAAAGTTGTTTCTCTACTACTCTTGGGCTGTTGAAACAATGATGAAGTCTTTTTAGCAAATAGCAGTGTGAGATCTACAGAGCTTTCTGTGTTATACACTTTCAGTGTTAATACTCTCAGTGAAAAGCAAATTCCTTCAAGCCTGAGATCTGCAAAGTTATTCCAGTCTATCCTCTGGTTTTTGAGGGCTTTCCCCCTCTTATGTCCTTGAAGAAATATACCCTCTTATGACTGAAAGGCAACTAATGCAAGTCTATGAGAGGTTTCCCTTCTCAGTCTGTAGACAGGACTAGAGAACAAAGCACTTTTCCCCAGGCAGCTCTTCAAACAGGAAAGAATTTTGCTTTCTCCATTCCATTTTTATCCTCAGACCTTTCCTCCAAATCAGATCAACTTTTCTTCTCAACTGCAAAGCCTGTCTGTCTCTACTTAACTGGTCTCAGATTAAAGCAGCTGCTGTTATTTTCTTCAGTCTCCACCCTAATTTTCAGTTCCATTGGCTTGTCTTCTGGATGTAATTTGTAACATCAGGTTCTACTCTGATTTCTCATGTCTCTCTGGCCTTAATCATTGCCTCTTGATGTGTAGGGACCAACCTCTGCCTTATTTTAAGAAACAACACATCCACAGATCTGTTAGATATGATATTGGTAGTTAATATACAGTTCTCTTATAGTCTCCAAACAGTTTTTTGATTCAGAATTTCCTAGTTATAAACTTCCAACTTCTAAAATAAATTATTACATTTAAATTAGTTGCTTAGAAACTATGCATGGTAGCCATCTTTGCCATAAGTTGGTACTTTTGCTTTTGAAGTGCTGTTTTTCTCTCAGGTCTTCTCAGAATAAAGTAAGCAAAACTAGGGGCACTATAGGGGACTATAACATTGTAAATGAAAACAACTGTGAAAGACCTAAGAGCTATGATCAGTGCTATGACCAATTATGATTCCCAAAGTCTGCTTGTTCTTCACTTGTTGGGAAAAAGTGAGCACTGGTATACATTGTATTGAACACATGGAAGCTCAGGGTGAAAGGCAAACACTGTGAGCAATCTTGGATGGGTTGCCATAGGCATCCATTGGACACAACTTCTGAATCAGTAAGATTGGAAATTCAATTAAGAGTAAAATAACATAACAAGCCAATCTTGGTTCAAGATTATCCATTCATTTGCCAGAAATTTTGTCATCTTCAATGGTATTTATGTCCTTTTTATACATGTCATATTAGTCTTTACAGG
The DNA here is from genome assembly GCA_011680675.1 of Gymnobelideus leadbeateri. Taxonomy (NCBI): domain Eukaryota; kingdom Metazoa; phylum Chordata; class Mammalia; order Diprotodontia; family Petauridae; genus Gymnobelideus; species Gymnobelideus leadbeateri. The sequence continues at coordinate 96,733 of WOXC01006955.1, forward strand.
TACACACAGCTATGCATGTACATGTGAATGGTAGTTCTATCAGCAACACTTTTTTTAAGGACCCAAATACATGTGATATGGCTAAGCAAAACTAAGGCTAACACCAAAATCAAACTATTAAAAATAGAAATAACAATGAGAAAATTTATGGAATATTTTTGTTTATAATACTAGCTTTATTATTAATTATATAAATAAAGCCAAGGCATAATTAGAGCAGTGAGCACATGATCATTTTTTCCTGTTAGAAAATTGAAGCAAATAGATATATTAACACCATAATAAATATAGAAACAAATAATTCAACTTGGAAATGAAAGTGCAAGAAATAACACATGATTTTGCAAACAGTTCTTATCTTTTTTAGCCTTTGGCTTAGTTAATTTTGTCATCATTCCACTCTCTTAACATAGACAGACATCACACATGAGACACACACACACACACAAAGTAAATTATAGTTATGATGCATTAGAGTATCAGAGGTGAAGATGATGTTTTCTATTTTTATTAATTACATATGCAATTTTGGATTCCAGATTACTCTTTCATTTATGCTCCTTGGGGTATTTAAAGAACAAGAAAACAGGTAAAAGGGATTCTATAGTGTAATTGTAAGGGAATTTGAAGATCTTCCTTGCCCCTTAATAAGCCCAGGGGAATTTGAGGACCTTCCCTCATTTGAAAATATATTCTGCCTCTTAAGAGGTGGAATGTGGTCACATGGAGCCTGTGGTGGGATGAGTTCACTGAAGGGTATAGTGGAGCCCAACAGGAGAAGCTTGCTTAGGGGAGGCTTGTTTTTCAGGAAGGCACACACCTTGTCACCTTGTAATTAAACAGTGAATCATGAAGATTGTGATGTTCTCTAACCCTGGAGAGGTTATATATATAGTGAGGTTTTGATTTGGGGCTCACTTATGGGAAGAGTTGTGTGATTTGGCCAGATGAGACTCTGGGTAGCAGTTGACCCTTCTGGCTCTGAAAACCCAGATGTTGATGCTTCTCTCTATGGTAACAAACTATGTAGGTATGTGATGGCCAGACAGCTAGAAGCCCTATCTGTTTAATTGTGTTATTTTCTCTGTATTTTTTGTCTGCTTGTAACTTCTGTTTGTATTTTTTCTGAAGTTCAGGGTGCTGACTTTACCCCAAACTAGGTAAATGATATATGTTTAGTTAAACTAAGATTGTTAACTGCTTTTGAGTTGCTTTCCTTTAGAAAAACAGATCAAAGAACCTATGCTAGCAGTCATCCTGGGTATGCAAGGATGCTTGCTGCTACATATAGCCACTTACTAGTGATTGACAGGATTCTTATGGAAGAAATAATTACTAGAGCCATTTTCCCCAACCTGTAGATTGCCGATTTTTTTTTCTTTTTATCAATCACAGAAGCAGGGTAAGCTTATGACTTGACAGAATACTTGGCTACCTCCACTGTGTGATTTCAAGGACACCAAGAAAGTTTCTCTAGCCAAAATTATTGCTCCCCTAAATATACCATGATCACTGAAATCACAAAATTATGACTTTATTTTTTATGAAAAGAACAATTTTATTTTTTTATTAAACAAATGCTTTATTAACTTCTGGTTTACATCATTCATTTCCACCAGATTTTGAGTTATAATTTTTCCCCATTTTTTCCCTACCCACCACCCCAGAACAGCAGTCCCACTAGATATCCCCTCATCTAATCTGCTCTCTCCCATATCTTCTCCCACACCCCCTTCAACTTTGCCATTAGAGCAAGCTGAATCTCTGAGCCCCAATGCGTGGACATCTTATGAAACATTTAATTTTAAAACTTCGATTTTCAGATCCATTCCCTTCCTCCCTTGTCACCCACTCCCTCTGAGAAGATAAGCAATTCAGTATGTGTTGTACATGTATAGCTATGCAAAACATTATCATAGTAGATATATTGTAAAAGACTGCTTATATATCCTTCCCACCCATCTCACCTCCCACCTGGTCCATTCCCTACTTTGATCCTGTCCCTCTTCGATAGTGGGTACTTCCAACTTCCCCTCCCCCCAGAATACCCTCCCCTCCATCATCCCCCCTCTCATCCCCCTTTCCCCTACTCTCCTGCAGGGTGAGATATCCCATTTAGTATGTATGTCATTCTCTCCTTGAGCCAACTTCAATGAGAATATGGATTTGCCCTTTTGCCTTCCTGTTCTTCCCCTCCCCTGCAACTACTTCCCCTTGCCTCCTCTACATGAGATAGTTTACCCTACCCTGTCTTTCCCCATCTCCTCTTGTCACTTTCCTTTCTCACCTCTTAACTTCATGCCTTAAGAATCATCCCTTCCCATCAAATTCAACCTGTGCCCTCTATCCATGTATACCTGTAAACATATGCCCATATACTCTTCTTTAATTATTTTCATAATGAGAAAGGTTTCATCAGAAACAGTTATTGTTTTTCCATGTAGGAATGTAAATAGTTCAACTTTGATAAGTTCCTTTTGATTTCTTTTCCTTGATTACCTTCTCAAGCATCTCTTGCTTCTTGTGTCCGAATGTCAAATTTTCTATTCAACTCTGGTTTTTTCCTCAAGAATGCTTGAAAGTCTTCTATTCCACTGAATGACCATATTTTCTCCTGAAACAAGATATTCAGTTTTGCTGGGTAGGTGACCAGCTTCAATCCCAGCTCTTTTGTCCTCTGGAATATCATATTCCATGCCCTTCAATCCCTCAGTGTAGAAGCTGCCAGGTCCTGTGCTATTCTGATTGTGTTTCCACAATATTGAAATTGTTTCTTCCTGGCTGCTTGTAGTATTTTCTCCTTGATCTGGGAGTTCTGGAACCTGGCTATACTATTCCTAGGAGTTTTGTTTTTGGGATCTTTTTCAGGAGGTGATCTGTGGATTCTTTCAACCTCTATTTTGCCCTCTGGTTCTAAAACATCAGGGCAATTTTCCTTGAGTTTCTTTAAGGATGATTTCTAGGTTTTTTCTTTGATCATGGCTTTCAGGTAGTCCAATACTTTTTAAATTATCTCTCCTGGATCTATTTTCCAGGCCAGTGGTTTTTCCCATGAGATATTTCACATTGCCTTCTATTCTTTCATTTGTTTGGATCTGTTTAACAGCATTTTGATTTCTCATAAAGTCACTAGCTTCCATTTGCTCCATTCTAACTCTGAAGGGATGAATCTCCTCAGTGAGCTTTTGAGATTCTTTTTCCATCTGGCAAATTTGGCTTTTTAAGGCATTCTTCTTCTCATTACCTTTCTGAGCCTCCTTTGCCATTTGAGTTAGTCTATTTTTTTAAGGTGTTATTTTCCTCAGTCAGGCTGTTGACTGTCATTTCATACTTTTCTTGCATCTTTCTCATTTCTCTTCCCAATTTTCCCCCTACTTCTCTTATATGCTTTTTTTTTTTTGCTTTTTGGAGGGCAATTGGGGTTAAGTAACTTGCCCAAGGTCACATGGCTAAGTTTTTTTGTTTGTGTGCATTAAGTGTCTGAGGCAGGATCTGAACTCAGGTCCTTCTGACTCCAGGGCCGAAGCTCTACTCACTGCGCCACCTAGCCGCCCCTCTTATCTGCTTCTTAAGGTCCTCTAAGGCCTGCAGCCAGCTTGTATTTTCATTTGGGGCTTTTGGTGCAGGAGTTCTGACCTCACAGTCCTCCTCCATGCTTTGATCCTCTTTGCCCCTAAAATAGGAGTCCAATGTTGAATTTTTTTGTTTATTTTGTGTCTTTTGCCTAGGCATGTTGCCACTTAATTACTTGATTTTTGGGCTTGTTGTCACAGTAGGACTCTGCCACCACACAGGAGAGCTTCCGTCCCAAACGTGGGGTCTTCACAACTTCCACAGGTTGGGTGGCCTCTGTAAAGCCTCCACCCACTCTGGCAAATTGGATACCCACCCCAAACCTCCCCACCAGACCACAATCCAGATCTAGACAGTTTAAAGCAAGATTGATTAACCCCAGACTGATTGATGCATCTCTCTACAGTTTGCAGACCAGGGGCTAGAGCTGCCACTGAAGCTGCAAAATGGCTTCTGTGCTGAGTTTCTTCAGCAGCTTTTTGCCCCCAGGGGAGGAAGCTGACGCATTCCCCAAATACTGGTCCCAAAGTCCATAGGGCACCAACCTCTCACTTTGTCCTAGGCATATATGTGCTGATAATTCTGGAATTGCCACAGCTGCTGATGTTCTGGGGTCCCTCCAGCTGGCTGCTGGCCCAGCCACCCTAGGGCTAAAACGGGGGCCTGGGCTCAGCTCCCAAAGTGCTGCGCTGTCAGTTCCCAGTGTGCTGTGCTGCCTGCTCTCAGAGTGCTGCACTCGCTGCTCCCTGCAGGGCTGCTGGGTTCTCCTCAGCAGGAGGTTAGCTTCTCTGTGTAGTTCTGTGGGTGCTGGGGCTCCAGAAGTTGTTCAGAGTCCCCTTTTACATGGTTTGGAAGTTGTGTGGGGTAGAGCACCTTGGAAGTGCTGTTTCTACTCCACCATCTTGGCTCTGCCCCCGACTTTATTTTTTTTTTAAATAAAGACTTTGGAACTCATTAAAAGATTGAATTCACTTGAATCAATATATAATATAGCATTTGATACAAGTGAACTTTCTAGACAATTGAAATGTGTATCTAAGTATTTAAATTATTGAAGAAAACGTTTCTAAAATATATCTTTATGTTGAATATATAGAAAATAACAATTCTTGATCATTAATAGCCAGTCTAAAACCATTTGTTAAATGTTTATTATTGCCTGGCACTATGCTAAGGGCTGGTAATTATTAGGAACAAAAATTATTATTGGTGACATATGCATGATGATTTCAATTGTTATTGATATTGGTAGGGCTATTTACTCTCATGTTGAATGGCCCCAGTTTACTGTGTTTTGAGTTCTTTGTTTGGTTTTATATCTCTCTTCTGGCTATCAGACTGTAATCTACTGATTTGCAGAGTTTTCAGAAGAAATGATAACCATCTTTTGGTATCAGCTGCCCTTACTTGATTTACTGCTTCAACTCTGCTCTCTCCTGGGAAATCAGATAACCCTGATTAATGAAACAGTATGTAAAATAGATTAAATAGGTTTGTGTGAATTCTTCTATTCATCTCTTATAGAGTAAAGTTGATGGGCTTGAATATAAAGACTTGGTGAAAGCTATATCTTCTGCTCAGTTTTTAACTTTTTTTCTGGAGAGTTGAGCTTGCCAGGGACCTAACTCTGGGTAAGTAGGATATTAACATAATCCTGGAATATGTTAAACCTTATAATTTATGTATAAATTTATGGTATTTCTTGCAGAGAGCAGGTTTGCTTGGTCCAGGGTGAGAAAACTAGGAGTCATTATTGGAAATTGAAGGGGTCCCCAAAAGGGGGAAAAGGCTGTGTAAGTGATGATTTAACTTTGCCTAATTAACAATTTTGAATAGTGGCAGTTCTTATCCTAAGCTTCTTATGGGAGAAGCATGTAAGATAATCTTTAGAGTACCTTATTAAACAAATCTGCCAATGTGAATGCATTCTGCTATGAATCTAAAGGGTTTTTTTTTTTTAGTCATAGGACTTGGGATCAAATCCTGACTTTGAGGTCTACTACTTGTGTGAGTTGTGGTGTATGCCTTCTCTTTATAATCTAATTTCCTCATCTGTATAATGAAAACATTGAACTAGAAGACTTCTGAGGTCCCTTCTATCTCTAGATCTATGTTTTTATTCTCCTATATGGAGTGACACACTCAAAGATTTTGTTCCTTTTTCTGTCCTGCTAGATGACAACCTTAAATAATAAGACTCCTAAAATGGGATGTTGAGAAGAGAAATATAGGATGTCTTCTTGAACAGGAGATCTTCACTAGATATTGCCACCACCCTTTTTTTTTACAATTTTATTTATTTTTTAATTTATGAAATAAAACAAGCATTTCCATATATAAAGCCAATCATGAGCAGCTCTCCTGAGGATTGCTGCTGTGAATAACTTTCAGGTTCTGATCACATACCATTGTGAACTCTAATTATTCAACAATAAACTAAAGCAAAACATTCACAACATTTTAACATAACAACTCCTTACTAAGGTTGCCATATAGTCTAAAACAAAATATATAATTTAATAAGTCATAATCTCCTGAATCAGTATAAAGTAACCCATCTAAAATCTTCTTTCATCTTGATTGGAGACTGGCTTCCAATCATCCTTAAGCAATCAACCTTAAGGGGTAGTGGAAAGTACAAAGACCATTCATCCCTAGGTCATAGTAAATTACAATCATCATCAGTCACCACTGAGTACCCAAGTAGAGGTCTTTTCATCTTAACTTGAAGCTGATTTCCAAACTCCATGGCTTATCCCAACTCTTGTCTGGATTCACCTGACTGGTGCCTGGATTCACAGATAGGCAGCTCTCCCAGCTCTTGCCTGGATTCATACATCATAGGATCTCTACTCCTGTTTTACACCTCAGCTTAGGGGATATCTCTTCAAAGTATCTGTTACTAGGAAGACAATTAACAGAGCCACAACAATATTTAAGCTTAACAGAGTTACAACAATATTCACATACATTGCCCCACTATTATCTTAATTCACTTTCTGTCTGAGAAATCAACACAAACCAACAGATAAGAGTGCTTCTGTGTAACAAAGTAACACAATTCAACAGACAGATTGCTTCTGACAAAGTAATACAGTCAACAGACAGAATACTTCTGTTTGACAAAGTAACACCAACACAGAACAACATAGTGCTGACATCACAAACATCCTCTCTGTCAGTTCTGCTTGGTCCCATCTCATGCTTGAGCTTTTATATGCTCTGCTTCTTCCTGTTCTGCCCTTTCTCTTTTGGCAAGTTACTCCCACTTTGGGCTCCATGTGATGACATTAGGCCTATTAAGGGCAGGGAAGGTCTCCCTTAGGCCTATTAAGAGCAATATAATGTATACTGTTTCCAACAAAGACTTGATACAATCAATGTCAAAAGCACTTGAATAACTGAAACAAGGAGCTAAGTACTACTTTGCTTGCCATTACAACATAACATAGAATAAAAAAAGATGATTGCATCTGAAACTGCAAATCTATTATGTGCAACTTGCTATTCCTTTTAAATATATAATAAAGTTATCATGTAACTTTCTTTCCCCTCCTTTTTTTTTCTTATGCTCTGTACCCTAGAGATGGCTACAATTAGACACAAATATGTATACATATGGAAAATCATTGTAGCCATACTTTTATTTGTCAGTTCATTCTTTGCAGATAGTATCTTCTTTTATAGGTCTAAAGAAACTTATTTGTTACACATTGTTTTGCTTGATTTTGCCAACACTGTTCTTTTGGGCTAATAGAATCTTTCTAGAATTCATTATGCAGCTTTCCAGATGATTATATAGAAGTTTACAAAGCTCAAGAGGTCTCCTGGTAGAAATGCCTACATAAAAATTAAACAAAAATTTAAATAGCTTTTAGATAGCAAACCTGGCTTTCCATCTAGGGAAAAAATGAAACTTGTCCTTAGTCAGGTACCTGTTTTCAGGTCTTAAGATAAATGCTAAATAGAATATAGTACCTGCTCCTAGAACTAATAATGTTAAATGACTTTGTTCTCTAAAGAATGCATTTTACTTGGTGAGTTGATGTTGATTGCAATCGGATTTTTAAATAGAATTGTAGAAACTGGATTTTTAAATGGAACTAACTTGAGTAGTGGCATTTAAGTCAGTTCCTTTGCCTGTTGTTGAAAAATATAACTAAATGGTTAGAACAGTAAAACAAATGAACAAAAAACACATACCTACACTAAAAATAGGTAAATAAAAATTTGAAAATATTCACACCAATATTAAGTAGGACTCTCTTTTCCAAATCACAAGATCTGCCATCTCTGCTGATGTCCTCTCATCCTGCTTTCTCATCCTGCTTCTCCACTGACACACATGGTATCAGTTTTAAGTTCTTCTCTCACACCAGTCCTCTTAGTTCAGGTTTGATTTTGGGATGAAATGAAGCATTGTATGTGCAAATCAATGAACATTTAGAAAAGGAGGCCTACTTTGCCCTAAAATAGCAATGACAGACAATAAGGATAAATGGGCACTTACCATCTCTGGACTTGAGCCACCCCTTGACCCCAACTAGAAGTGTGTCTGGTCAGTAGAACATCAGGATGCAACCTTGACTTGTGTCTATGAGGTAGATATATAGTCTATGAGGTAGGTATATATATATGATAGTACCCAAATTCATTGTGATCTTGTGCTTAGAAGAGTAGCTCAGATGTGCTATGAAATGGCTTGTGGCTTATATCTCTGGTTAGAGGGCAAAACTAATAATGGGCTGGGAGCTGAGTTCCCAATTCTGAGTGAGGAAGGATCTCATTCTCCTGGATGGCTCCCATCTGCCTTCATGCTGCAAACAAAGGCACACCTAGCAACATAATGATAGGGTTGACCACAGGGGTTTATAGGAAATAATGTTAAATATGGCCAGTGTGTTCTTTAACAGACTAATTTAAGAAAACACAAATAAGGTAGGTCCTGACCTTTCATTCTTCTCAGCAGGCTTATTTATCTCCTGGCTCTTGTTCCTGGGCAAACAAGCATCAAAGACGAAACACAGTCACACCCACTTCCTAGTTTATCCATTCAGATCTCTCCTAGTCTTATAGAAAGGAACTACAGATGTGGCAGACATTGGCTGCTACCCCAATCTCTTGTTGCTGCAGTGGGTTGACTGTTACCTCTCCATTCTCTTCAAGATTCCTCTAAACTGCTGTCATTAAGCATAAAAATCCAACCAAACACAAAACTCTCCCTCTCCCTCCCTCCCTCCCTCCCTCCCTCCCTTCTGAGGGCACATCTCTCATTAGCTTCTCCTCTTCCCAGACTGAGAACTTTAAATCCCAATGAGTTTTGTTGCCAGCTAGCCCTTTGTCAGAGGATGATACAGGGATATGGTGACTTGTGAAGGCATCCACCAATTCTGAGAAGCTTAGATTATATACAGCTGGGACTTTTTATACACCTAGATGACAAGGGAGTTGTGTTAGGAATGCTGATGTCAGGCTCCAATCAGCACTCCAATCCCTCCCCCCCTCCCCCCAGGATGTAGTTTTCCTTCCTACATGTATTGTGGCAAAAACTCCATGTATTGTGAGTGGGAGGAAAGAAGTCATATCAGAGGAACACTAGTCCCATCATACTCTCCATGCCATGTGATAGTGGCCGTTATCCATTTCATCCCTTCCCTCCTACTCAGCCCTTTCACTACCTGCCAACAAGTAGGCAGACTGAGTGCACCTGTGGAAAAGCTAGAACAATTCTCAGTCCTCATTCATTATTTATTCCTCTTTCACCAGAAGAAGAAAACATGTCATTTACTATTACTCAATAGACTTTATTTTCCAAGTCCAGCCCAACAGAGGCAAATGATTTTCTTTCAGACACCTGCCTGAAGATTCAGGAAGCTGCTACCAGGTGAATGGTCTTGACTATTAATGGATAAGTTAGCATGGATAGAGAAACAATGGTACCTGATTGAGACACCTGTGATACTTTAGTTTAAAAAAGCTCTTTCCTTAAATAATAATATAAACATCAAATTATGCCACTACAGTTGCTAGATATAAATGAAGAGATATAACACAGAGAAAGATTTAGAGATATACAGTTACTTAGGTAGAAGTTAAATATCTTTTTTTTTTCTCATTAGACTTAACTTGGCTCAATAATTATTCAGTTATAAGATAACATTTATGTAGGGCTTTAAGGTTTACAAAGAGCTTAATCAATATTGTCTCATTTAATCCTCATAACAACCCTGGAGGGAGGTGTTATTATTATTCCCCCATTCTACAGATGAGGAAACTGAGGTAGACAGAGGATAAGTAATTTGCTCAGGGTCATATATCTATTAAGTTTCTAAGGCAGGATTTGAACTCAGGTCTTCCTGACTCTAGATCCAAACTCTCTATCCAGTGAGCTCCCCTAGCTGCTACTGGATGGCTAACTAAGCAGAACTAGGTAGAAAAATAACGTTGACGCCTGGTTGTCAGAGACCTGGGCTATACTTGCTTTGATAGTATTTGGTTTGTTACTCTTTCCCTAGTTGTTTAACAAACAACTTTGGTGCCTAAAACCTTTAATTATCAGGTTTTTGCTTGCTACTGTTGGAAGGAAAGTTTTAAGTAGCTCCTGTTTTCCAGTTAACTTCTTACTTTACCATCTTTAATCTCCATTTTTTAAATGCTTCTCATTGCTTCTCATTTTTATGATGGTAACAAGAGCAAAGCAGAGAGGAGTCAGAGGTCATCTGTCTGACCCAGGCTCTGTGGAGGAAGAATTCTCTTTCTCTTGCAGCTGGGAGTTTATTTGGTTATATTCTTTCAAATAAATTTTCTTCACCTAACTACTGTCTTCCATGTGGGTGAGAGCATTTTGACAAGCTTCATAAGCAACATTTTTTAAAAAGAGGTTCTGTTCCCTCCCCCAACATTTTAAAGCACAATTGGAACAGAACAGTTTTTAAATGAAGTTATATAGTAATTTCCTCAATGGCTACCTGAATAAGGCAGCTTCCTTTGTAGTTTATAATTTCCCAAATGCTCCATATGGTTCATCAATCAATTTTCCTTTAAACATTTTCATTTGGCTTATCTATTGTAGGCAAATAACCATGATGGGCATGTTTGACAAAATAATATGTTTTAAAGCCAAATTTCAAGATATATTAACTAATTTATCTGGCCAAGATATCATTCCTTCTGTTTAATTAAATAAGGCACTAAATTGTGCTATTTGGGGAAATAAACAAAATATAATTGTCTATTCCTTTAAAATTAGTTTATTTCATGATAGTATTATATTTTATTTTTATATAGTGTTTTCTATTAAAAAAAGATCACAAAACTTTGAAAACTGATCTTTGACTCACCCCTTTTATTTAATTTGAAAGAATTTCATTGTCCACTATTGTTATTCTATTGGACCATCCAAACGGATATCCTTTCCCAAATTTGATTCTCAACTATTAACCTCATTGTTATGTAGCCTCTGGGAAGACCATCTATCTTGCATATGTGTTTCCCTGGACCAGTTTGCCCAGCCCTATTTAAGGTACTTTGTAGGTCTTTATGTACTTAGAACCATTGCTTAGGATTTTCCACTCATATGTTTATTGTTTCCTAGTCAGTCAAAAGATACAAATTAGTTCAGAGTCACAGAGTTAAATGACATAGCTTAGTTAAGAAAAATATCAATAAAAAATCCTTACCATAAACCCCAAGCACGCACTTATCAATACATGCAACTTTATTTACCATCAGTTGCTTTGCTTGGTTTTGACTTAGAGAACATCCTGCCCCTGTTCTGGGTTTCTTCTGACAACTCTCCCTCCCTCTACTCTTCTAGCTTCCTTTTCTGTATTGCCTACCCCCACTAAATTGTAAACTCCTTGGGGGGTGGGATTTTGTCTTTTTTTATTAACTTATTTGTATCTCCAGTGCTTAGCCTAGTGCTGACACATAGTAGGTGATTGATAATTGTTTGTCAATATATAGGTTTATTAAATACTTTATTTAATATGTTTAATAATTTGATCAATTTAAGTGATTTCATATAGTAAAATTATTAAATATATTTAATTATTTGATCAATTTAGGTAATTTAATATATTAAATAATTTGTTTATTAAAGACTACTGACAACATCAGTGGGAAAAATGGAGGTGTTACCTGAGTTTTTCTGGGCATGTTCAGTTCTCTTAATGTGGAGACACACTGGAGAGGTCTTTTGAACATATCCAGTTCACTTAACATGGTGTCCCCTACTACACAGGTGGTGATGATAGGGATGTAGTAGCCTCCTTTAATGGGCTACCTGCATCTTTAAAAGTGGAGAGACAGAGCAATTCCCTTTCTTTTTCCAGCACATTCTTTCTGCTGGTCTTTTTTCATCAACCTTTTTTTCTGCTTCATCCAGAGGATAAAGATCCCAGTTCATCCAGTGTGGACACCGTGAACTGAACAAGGGAAGAAAGGATGGATTTTCCTTCTCTCACTCTATCTCTTTTACCCTTTCTCCAAGAGAATAGGAGAGACTAGGAGTGCTTGTTTCTGTTCTGCTTTGTTTGTCCTCAGTTTCAGGTGCTAGTGCTGGTCTTCCTGGGACTGGGAGCTGTGCTATGGCAACTTTGGGGCCAGAAGAGCCGGTGGGATAGTGCAGCTAGACAGAGTGGCATGGAAACCTTGAGAAGCCAGGGAGCCTGGGACTCAAGTCCAAGGCGTGTTTTGAACTTGGAACTGAGATTATTCTCTCTGGGAATCAAACTAAATTATTAACTTAATGCCCTTCCTCTTCCCATAGACTAAGGTGGTGGAGGTGGTGGGGCCTAAGGGAATTATCCCTTTCACAGGTGAGGGGAGTACATTTACATATTTGTTATTACACCTTTTGAACTAAATGCTTCTTTGTAAAAGTTAATCTAACTGTATTAATGACTAAAAGCAACTGGGGTACAGAGGACCACCCTCTATTAATTGAGGGAACATCATTGCTGGGGGCTGGAGACATTTGCAAAGAGCCTAGACCAATCTCAAATCCCTTAAGGGAACTGGAGAACTCCGAAGGAAGAGTGAAATTTAGCCTTCCTTGACTTTCAGGCTGTGAGGGCTACCATAGTCTGTGTTACAGTAGAAAGATATAGGGAGAAGAACCTAGGTAGGAAACATGTGTGGCAAAGGCATACACATGCAGGAGAGACCCAAACCTATGATGCTGCAGGAAAGCTAATGCCTTCTGGTGATATTATCATGTTGCTCCTCCTGGGCCTGCCTTAGGGGCTCTTGTGAGGCATACTCATTCTGTTGGCTGTTTTGTTTTTGTTTTTTTTTCCTGCTGATCTCACATGACCATGGCTTGACAGCTGTATCAGTCCCATCATTCATACTATTTGCTTCCAGGTATATCTCCACTGGACACAAGCTTGTGGTCCTTCTTTCTGCTTTCAAATTCTAGATTCAGCTGGTGTTCTCAGCTGAGATCCTACTTCTTCCCCATAATGGAATAGTGGAATTTTTTTCCATCTTTCTTTTTGCTTAAAGCCCGGAAGTTTTTTGTCTATCCTTTTAGAAAGGCAGATCTTTCATAGAACCAGTCACTGGATTTGGGGAACAAAAAGCAAAACAAAACAAAAACCATTAGTGACTTTTCCTTCCACAAAGAAGGTCTGTTTTCTGGTACATTAACTGAAATAGGTGTTTTCCTCTAAAAGGATTAATCCCAGGATTCAAACTTTTTGGAACTCGGAACAGTTCCAGCTAACTACTATCCTGGTAATAGGCTTATGCCTATTTTTAACTTAGATTCTTGCTCACCCAGGGTAGGATCTTTGTCAGATGCCTCCATCTGAATTAGGGGCAGGACTTCCTGTGATTTCCCTGTTTATTTCTTCCTGGGGATAACATATACAGCCCCACAGAGCTGCATGGGTCTTAGTCCTCATGGCAGTTTGGGGACCTTTGCGTCATTCAGAAAAATCAATTAAGCATAAAAGGCTAAGCTCACAGGACAAGGTCATTCATTATCTTCACTTAGCCTAACTACATTTCTGATTTTAACATATGCAAGTGACTGGCAAAAAAAAGTTCCCTACATTTAGTTTATGTCAGATCTATTCTCTAGACTTGAAGCTAAGCAGATGAAGTATTTGCTTCAATAATATAGTTGGAATAAAAGCTTGAAAGTTACCTGAATTTAGAGCAAAAAGGACATGTAGTACAGGTATACTCTGTGTAAGGGTATCCTGACCAACATTTTTTTGGTAATGACATCAGTAATGTACAAAGATAACAAAACCCCACAGTGTAAGACTGGGAAACTCAAGTGTTACAACTGTAATGACATAGATAATATTGTTCAAATGGAATTAATTACTTCCTTTAAAACTGAATTTTCACTGAACCAATTAATGACGTCGGATAGGGCTATGCCTGTATTTAAAGTTTTTGCTATATTGTTTCACTCTTATCGTGGTCACTATCTTAGTTACTAGGCTATTTTTTATATGCAACTACTGAGGGGTTTACTAGCAATAATAATCATTTCTATATCACTTTTAGGCTTGCAAAAATAGTATACAAATATTATTTCATTTGGTCCTTACAACAACCCTGGAAAATAGGCACTATTAATAATTCATCCTCATTTTACAGATGAAGAAACTAAGGATCAGATGGGTTAAGTGCTTTGCCCAGGGTTACACAGTCAGGTGGTGGGTACAGTGGATAGAGAGCAAGGTCTGAAGCATAAAGACTACCCTGGACAAGTCACTTGAGCCCTGTTTGCTTCAGTTTCCTCAATTGTAAAATGATAATAATAATAAATCCCAGGGTTGTTTTGAGAATAAAATTAGACAATTTTTATACAAAGTGTTTAATACCTGGCATATAATTAATATTATATAAATGCTACTTATTATTCTGATGATGTAAATATCTTAACATTTGAATTCAGGTTTTCCCGAGTCCAACTCCAGCACCCAGCACCAGAGGTGTCAATATATTTGACCTTCAGGGCATTGCTGAGTGAATGCTCCACAGTGCAGTCTGGAATGAGGGAGGTGACAATCCTGCATTGCTAACTTTTTCCTTGGTTAAACCATATCAGAGTAATGTGTTCAGGTCAGGGCATCACCTTTTAGGAATTAACTGGAAAAGGTTCATGTGAGGGATGATGAGAGGACTGGAAATCATGCCAGACAGGGATCATGGAGGGAATTGCCAATGTTTAGATTGTAAAAGAATAGAGTCAGGAATGCTATGCTATTTTCAGGTACTTGAAGAGATTTCCTGTGGGAAGGAAACTGACTGCTTCTTTTTGGTCCCGGACGACAGAGCTAGGAACAAAGGTTCAGATGTCGAGAGTGTAAGCTTGGGGCTTTGTGTAAGAAAAAAAAACAAACAAAAAAAACAACTTTTAAACCATGAAAACTGTCTCAAGATGAACTTATAGCTACCTCAGGAAGTAGGGGCTTGATTACCTATCACTGGAGGTCTTTTGGTGGTAAAGGCTGGATGATCAGGGATCATCAGGGTGTTACAGAGAAAGTCTCTAAGAGGTCTTCCAGTTCTAAAATTTTTTACTTCTGTTATGCCTCAGTTCCTCAGGTCAAAGCTCCCTATGCTTTTCATGGTGATAACTAACAAATCTGTAAGCATGGGCCAATTCCAGAGGTCTACAGAAGACTTTCTCCACCAGGGTACTTTTTCCCCTATTCTGGTAACTTGTATTTTTAACAATGATTTGCTGAAGTCACTTGCTGACCTTACCTTTAGTGCCTAGTGCCAAGAAATAACAACGGTATCGTATATGTCCAGTCAGGTTGGAGTAAAAAGAGAAAATTAGAAAGATGGGATGGACATGGGGTGAGGGGTGGTATTTTCCTAGTCTCCCAATGTATGGAATTGGCCCAGGTCTCAGAGTAAACATTTTCCAAGAATAATATAGTATTTAGTATTCCAATCCCCTCCACTCCCCTTGTTGTTTGCCTACAGGGAGAAATAATGGATGATAAAGTAAGGGCTGATGGGAACTTGAACAGGTGTGGACAACAGATAGCAGTCAGGCAGCTTTTATATGGGGAACTCCCCTTAGTGCTCTCATTTTGAAACAGATGTTTGAACAATTTTTTTCCCCTAGCAAAAGAAACAATGCCTAAATTAAGAAACTAAAGTATGTATATGTGTGTATTTATACATGTATGTACTTATATGTGTATCAGTATGATATATACATATGATATAGATACACATATGTGTATGTATGGTTAATTCTATCCATTGATATTTATTAACTATTATATGGGTTATAATATCTTTCATGTAAATATACTAGGGTTTCTTATGGTTGTGAGGAAAATCTTCTTGATATCTACAAGACTTCAGCAAATATTAAAGAGGATTAAACCAAACAAAAATGAACCTATAACTAGTCTTATTTTCCAAGAGCTTGTGTGTATGTTTACAATTACTCATATAACTTGAGTTTATTCTTACTTTCTGTACATTAAATAGTATCTCTGTGTGTTACAGAAAAATAAGTCAATGTTAATCTTTTGTTATGTTTTGTTTATTTGGTTTTTTTTCAGGGAATATATTTTGTAAAGTTGCTTATCCTTCATTTTTGAAGAGGACTGGGATGTCAGGAAGGTGATGCCATGACTTGCAAATGAATTGGATTTAAGTGAGGCAGAACTGGGCAAAGTTACCAGCCTCACTCTCTTCTCTGGAGGCCTCTGGGCTTAGTGGCAAGATATAAATCAGGATGACTGTAGGTAGCCTCCACTTTGTAAAGAGGTTTGTTGGGAAATATCTGTTGTGTCAAAACAAAATCTAGCAATAGTTTTTTTTTTTTAATCAGATCAATCAGTAATCTACTGAACATTCTGTTAAAAATCCAGGTTTTTGAATAAATGAAAAGAATTTAGGGCACTCAGTTCTCTGGGGAGATGGCCTATTTCAGTTAATAAGTAGATTTACTTACCTGATTGAGATATAGAAATTAGCTTCAACTTCTGACTTGTGTCTACATACTATATCAAGATAGTTATTTTTTGCAATATTTAGTGTCTTATGAGAGGGTGTGTAGCAAATTGGTTAGAAGACCAGCTTTGGAGTTAAGAAAACCTGTGTTCATTATATTACTCCTCTTTATACCATTTCCATTCTTGCCAAATTGACCTTTCTGCAGTTCTTCACACACAACATGCCATCTACTCTCTCTGTGCCTTTGTACAAATTGTTACTGATACATGGGGTATTCTCTCATCTACTTCTCCTTTTAAAATCCTTGGCTTCCTTCATGGCTCAGCTCAAGGGCCACCTCCTCCACAAGGCCCTTCCTGATTCTCCTAGTTGCTAGTGACTCCCTCCTCTAAATTAATTAGTATATGCATATATGTATGTGTGTATATAGATAATATGTTTGTGTTTATATTATATGTATATATGTACGTACACATATAGGTTGCCCCCAAAATACTAAGACTTTGTATAGGTATACAATACATGCAAATATGTTAATGTGTGTGTGTGTGTGTGTGTGTGTGTATGTGTTGATTGTTGTCTATTCTCAGAGAGGATCAAAATGATATCACTATGCTAGAGTCACGTTGCAGTGCGTCTAACTGTGGCTGATTAGACTAATACAGGCTTGGAGTCTACCACAGGTCAGGCACCAATAGTCCATGTGAACATTTGGGGTGGATTCTCTAAATTTGTGCATCCTGCATTTCTTTTGAACCACTGCAATTCTGCTTTGCTCATAGAGCCCAGCACCTTCTCTGATGTGGGCACACCATGTTTCAAGGTCCTGTGCCAGTGTCTCCCACGTCACACAAGCAATTCTAAAGTCCTTAAGAAAAACCTTGAGAGTGTCTTTGTATCACTTCTTCTGACCAACATGTGAATTCTTGCTCTGTTTGAGTTCTGGCCAGCAAACATTTGGCATCCAAACAATGTGGCCAGCCCATCATGGTTTTGTTCCCATTAAATGTTACCAATTAAATAACCACTTTTTCAGCTAAGATTACTTTTTATGGATTCAGGGCTAGTCCTTACTTATGTACACTTTCCCTTATGGGGACAGCTAGGTGGCCTAGTGAATAGAGCACTGGCCCTGGAGTCAGGAGAACCTGAGTTCAAATCTAGCCTGACCTCAGACACTTAACACTTAACTAGAGGTGTGACCTTGGTCAAGTCACTTAACCCCAATTGCCTTGCCTTCCCCCCTCCAAAAAAAAAAATACTATCCCTTATGTATAAGTAGTTACCCTAGTTGAAGATTCACCTCCTGGTCTGGCACATTTGAACAAACTTCTCTTTCTTTTCTTCTTCTGACATTGCTGCTGGGGATTTCCCTCTTCTCTTATCTCCTCCAACCTCACTGCTGCAGTTCTCCCCAGTCAAATCTCTCCTACCAATAATAACCTGATCCTGCCATTGAAGATGTTTCTGTGAGTATAGCTTGCAAGGCACTGGAGATGCAAAGTACGGGGAAGGAAGCTCCCCGAGTGTTTCTGCTAGGTCTATGCTTGAACTCTGCTCACCTACTTAAGTCACAGAGGCAGTTAACATTAGTCGTGTTTAATCCCTTTGATGTGGAAGCTTATAGGGTAAATCCACCACTGTTGTAGAGTGAGCAATTATTTACAAATGAGATAAAGGGCTGGAGAGATCTAGATGGGACAGTTAGGGGGATTCCCCTGGAGCTTTTCTTTGTGTGTCTATATTGTAGCCAGTTGGGACATCTCTTTTCTGGGAAAGCCTATGGAGTTGTGTCAAATATATTCGATTTGGTCGTTGTGTATGTCTGCACCCTACTGGTAAAGCAAGTTGAGGTCTTAACCCATGCAGGACCACCTAAGCGTTTCTGGCTAAGAGGTGTCCAGATAGTGAAGACAGCGAAAGCTGCAACCCATGCATATTTTGGGCTATTTCCTTTGCCTTTGGGAACATCTGTGAGAGAGATTAGAGACCCCTAACAACTTCAAAAGGCCATGTCTGTTTCCCAGGATACCCTATTTACTCAAAGGTCAGGAAAACTCTGGTCTGAATGGAAGCATATATTTCTCAGAAATTTGAGTCTCAAATATTCTGAAAAAATGAATTAATAACAAATATCCAAGTTATAAATTATCATGGGGCTTGGTTCTCTGGGAATCAGGTGCCTATTAGCAGACAGTGCCTCCTGAAAAGTATTGAGCTTAGCTGTTCAAATAGGAATGTCCTTACTCTGAAAGCAGGGAGATGTATTTGGGAGCCACATTCATATCTTGACCTTCCCACAAGTTCATTTCAGAAATCCAACAGCAACACATAAAAGTAAGATCTGTTAAGGAAAGTTTAAGGACATATTCCCACAGCAGGTAGGAGGTGAAATGGACACAAGTTTTCTATACACAAAATGTGTGGAACGATATTGGACTGGTAAAATAAATGAGAGATTAGACATTTTTTAATCTTGTTTCAATTTTGTAAGCTTTTACTTTACTGAAAAAGTCTTCCATTAATAATAATATCTAAGATTTATGTAGTGCTTTAAGGTTTGCAAAGTACTTTACAGATATTACCTCATTATTCACTTAACATGCCCCAAACATTCTAATAAGTACTAATAAAATTTAAATTTAACAAATGAATAATGATAAGAACTTATTCATTGCTCCCTTAGAGCAGCCTTATTATAGGCTAATTAATATCTATATATGTATTAATACAGTAATACTCAATAATTATACCTTTTTATTTCTACTTTCCTCATATTACATTACTTAATATGCCCTATATTTATTTGTATTCCTCAAATTACATCTATATAGTCAAGTCAATAAACATTTATTTAAAGCTTTCTTTGTGCTAGGCACCGTGCTAAGCATTTGGTATACAAAAAAGGCAAAAAAAAACCACCCAAACCCAACAAAAACAGTCCTGCTCTCCAGGAGCTCACGATCTAAGGCGGGGAGAGAACATGGCAACAGCTACATACAAAAAAGGTGAATGCGAAATAAGTTGGAGATAATCAGGGTGAAGGTACTAGTATAAGGGGGACCTGGAAAGATATTTTGCAGAAGGTGGAATTTTACCTGGGACTTGAAGGAAATAACAATTTGTTCAGTAATAATTTGAAACCCCACCATTAATACATTTCTGGTACCAATTTCTGCATAGCTTAGCCAGCACAGAATTTTTAGCATTTTTTTTCCAATTTGAAGGATGTGAGGTGACAGCCCCAAATGCTTTATAAATGTCCATTTATTTGAGTATTA
Organism: Gymnobelideus leadbeateri; assembly: GCA_011680675.1. Taxonomy (NCBI): domain Eukaryota; kingdom Metazoa; phylum Chordata; class Mammalia; order Diprotodontia; family Petauridae; genus Gymnobelideus; species Gymnobelideus leadbeateri. Next base: position 116,535 of record WOXC01006955.1, read on the forward strand.
GTGAGGATGAGATAATAAAGCATTTGTCAAGCTTTTAAATTGTGCCAGGCACTGTGCTAAGGATACAAATATAAGCAAATAAGACAGTTTCTAAATTTAAGTTTATATTCTAATGGAGGAAGAAAAGAGAAACTGAAAAGTAGGGGGGGAGGAAGGGAAGGAATAAACATTTATATGATGCCTACTATGTGCTAGGCTTTGTACTAAGCACTTTTTTTTTTCAAATAATATCTCATTTTATCCTCACAACAACCCTCTGAAGTAGGTGCTTTTATTATCCCTATTTTATAGTTTACATAAACCGAGACAAGCTGAGGTTAAGTCACTTTCCCAGGGTCACACAGCTAGTGAGGGACAATGTGGTCGGTCAAAAGATAAAGTTCAGAGGGTGAGTCAATCCATGTAATTAGGGGAAAGGGATCATCAATTGGGAAGGTGGGACCTGAAGGTAGAGGCATCCACAGAGTGGCAAGGAATCTGGCAAGAAGATGGAGAAGGTTGAGCTTCATGATATGACTACTTATTTAAAATATTTCCTTTTTAAAATAACTTATTGGTTTTTCAAATTATCTGATTACGGGGACTAACCAGTAGGGTCCCAGTTCTCAGCACTTATTCCTTTGAATAAAGAAAAAGTATATGCTCTTTCTGCTGCCAGCCTATGTGAGGGGTTTAATAAGCCTGCTCCTGAAACTATGTAATGATGCACAATGGAGAGGTCTTGCCCTCAATTTTTAGCAAGAGGTAATCTGTGACTATTTTCTGTATATTTACTGAATAAAGAAGACAAGCCTTTTAATTGGCTGCTGAGCTGGAACAGAATGTGAGAGGCACCAACAGAGAAACAGGTCTCTTTCCATCTGACTATCTGTCTAACTGTTTGTCTCTTCCTCTGGCATTTATGTTTGTTTCTTTGCCTATTTTTGTTTCTGCCCTTTCTTGAATGAATATCGCAATGAAGTGGACCAAGCTATGCTTTTGAGAACCATCAGAGGTCCAGCAAATGAGTCCAGAAGTGAGATAGCTCTATAAGGCAGCCTGTTTGACTCAGCTCAGAAGTAGATAGACCCCATAGCTGATATTCCAGGTCCTGTAAGCAAGGGGGTGACATTAATTATGCAGCCCTCAGAAAGTTGGTGGTAGGAAAAATGTTTGTAGTTACCATTCTAGGTTTGAGTGTGCTTTCCCCACTAACATGCAGAGGAGAGTGTGCCTTGGTTCATGGAGACATTTTTCTACTTTGGTTATTTCTAGATCTTTTTTTAAGCGAGTATTTCTTTTAAAAATCTAATTGGCATAAACTGATGAAAAATAAAAATTAATTAACTTGATAATCACTGGTATCAGTGATATCAAGACAATCAATACCACTGGCACAGTTGATAAGGGGATAATACACACTGTATGGGGCTATAAACCAGTAGTATTAAAAGAACTTCACTGCCCCTCAGAGGTACCTCCAGAAACTTGAAAGTAAGTAGCAGTTGCCCCTCTGGAGACAACCTGCCAGCACCACTCAGTACAAGTTGGATGAATAAACCCCAAGGATTTATTATAACCTTTTATCATTTATCCATTGGGGATTGTATTTTGTTTTTATACATTTTTATCAGTTGCTTTTGATTTTGATTTAATATGATAATTTTAACTCAGAGGCTTTGCTTAATCTCTTGTTTTCATTCTTATTTTAGTTGTGTTGTTCTAGATTTAAGGAACTTTCTAAAAATATATATCACAGATGATTTACAGAGCTTCATGGGTGGAAGGAATTTTCCTCACACTGGGAATTTCCTCATTCTGATGAACATACAGATTTGGACTAAAAAATAGTTTTGCTTCATAAAAGTAAAGAATTCACATAATTAAATTGTTTTTCCTTATCACTATAACTGTTTCAATTTATTGTAATAATCACAATTGAGATTAAAAAGGATTCTATTTTCATCTCGTTTATGGGATTTTTTGCTTGTTTTATATTCAATTTATTGATTTCCCCCGGGAATTTAATTGTACTATATAGTGGGAGGTATGGGTCTAAATTAATTTTTTTTGTCATATTGCTACATAGTTCCCCAAGTAATATTTATCAAATGATAAAATCCCTTCCCAAATGGTTTTTTTTCAAAGCTTTATTAACTTCTGGTTTATATCATTCATTTCCACCAGATTTTGAGTTACAAATTTTCTCCCTGACTTTCCCCTACCCAGCACCCCAAGATAGCAGTCCCTCAGGATATCCCCTCCTCCAATCTGCTCTCTACCATATCTTCTCCCATACCCCTTTTGACTTTTTCCAGTAGGGCATGGTAGATCTCTATGCCCCAGTACCTGTATATCTTATTTCCCAATTACATGTAAAATAGTATTAATAATAGTATACACACATATATAATTTTTAAACACTTGATTTTAAAACTTTGAATTCCAGATTCATTCCCTTCCTCCCTTGTCACCCACTCTTAATGGGAAGATAAGCAATTCAATATAAGTTGTACATGTGTAGCTAATGCAAAACATTACGATAGTAGATATATTGTAAAAGACTGGCTATATTTCACTCCCTCCTATCCCACCTCCCACTTCTTCTATACATTGATCCTGTCCTTTTTCAAAAGGGGGTGCTTCCAACTTCCCTCCCCCAGCCTGCCCTCCCTTCCATCATCCCCCCATCTTTCCCTTCCCCCTTAGTCTCCTGTAGCATGAGATACCATATTTAATGTGTATGTCATTCCCTCCCTGAGCCAAATTCAATGAGAATAAGGTTGACCCATTCCCTTTTGCCTTCCTGTTCTTCCTCTCCATTGTAACCACTTTCTCTTGCTTAGTTTTACCCCATTTTGTCTCTCCCCATGTCCTCTCATATATTCCCCTCTCACCTCTTAATTTTACCTTTTAAGTATCATCCCTTCCTATTAAATTGGTCCTGTGCCCTCTATCTATGTATACCTGTAAACATATATACACACATTCACATATGTATTCATATACCCATATACCCTCCTATATAGACATGTATATGTATGTGTATATATATATATATTCTATTCCCTTCAACTATTTTCATGCTGAGAAAAATTTCATCAGTTACAATGATCATTTTCCCATTTACTAATATAAACAGTTCAACTTTGATAAGTTCCTTATGATTTCTTTTCCCTGATTACCTTCTCAAGCATCTCTTGCTTTTGTGTCTGAATGTCAAATTTTCTATTCAACTCTGGTTTTTTCATCAAGAATACTTGAAAGTCCTCTATTCCACTGGATGAGCATATTTTTCCCTGAAACATGATACTCAGTTTTGCTAGGTAGGTGATTCTTGGTTTTAATCCCAATTCCTTTGACCTCCAGAATATCATATTCCAGGCCCTTCAATCCCTCAGTGTAGAAGCTGCCAGATCCTTTGTTATCCTGATTGTGTTTCCACAGTATTCAAATTATTTCTTTCTGGCTGCTTGTAATATTCTCTCCTTGATCTGGGAATTTTGGAACCTGGCTATAATATTCCTAGGAGTTTTCTTTTTGGGATCTTTTTCAGGAGGTGGTCTATGGATTCTTTCAACCTCTGTTTTGCCCTGTGGTTCTAAAACATCAGGGCAGTTTTCCTTGAGAATTTCTTGGATGATGATTTCTAGGTTCTTTCTTTGCTCACAGCTTTAGGTAGTCCAATAATTTTAAAATTATCTCTCCTGGATCTATTTTGCAGGTCAGTGGTTTTTCCTATGAGATATTTCACATTGCCTTCTATTCTTTAATTTGTTTGGATCTGTTTAACAGCATCTTGATTTCTCATAAAGTCATTAGCTTCCATTTGCTCCAGTCTAATTCTGAAGAAATGATTCTCCTCAGTGAACTTTTGAGATTCTTTTTCCATCTGGCAAATTTGGTTTTTTAAGGCATTCTTCTCCTCATTGCCTTTTTGAGCCTCTTTTGCCATTTGAGTTAGTCTATTTTTAAGGTATTATTTTCCTTAGGCCTTTTACTCTCATTTCAAAATTTTCTTGCATTGTTCTCATTTCTCTTCCCAATTTTCCTCCACTTCTCTTATTTGCTTCTTAAGGTCCTCTATGGCCTGTAACCAGCTCATATTTTTCTTTGAAGCTTTTGATGCAGGAGTTCTGACTTCATTGGCTTCCTCCTGTTCCATGCTTTGATCCTTTTTGTCACCAAAATAGGAGTGTAAAGTTGGGTTCCTCTGTTTATTTTGTTTCCTTTGCCTGGTCATGTTGCCACTCAAATACTTTTGGGCTTTTTGCCACAGTAGGACTCTGCCACCAGACAGGGGAGCTTTGTCCCAAATGCTGGGGTTTTCTCAGCTGCTGGGAGGTATTAGTTGTGTTCCCCCTTTGAAGCCTCCGCACACTCTGGCAAGCTGTTCATACACCCCAGAACCTCCACTCTAGACTACAATCCAGATCCAAGCAGGTTAAAGCAAGAGCAATTACCCCTCATACTGGTCAGTTGGTACCCCTACACTTTGCAGGCCAGGACCTGAAGATGCTATGTGGAGGTGGTGGCTGCATTGCCATGGTGCCTCAGTGGCTTCTCACCTGGGGGCAAAGGTCAATCACACTTCCAACTACTAGATCCCAAAGTCCACACTGCACTGACCTCTCACTTTGTCCTTAGCATCTATGTGTTGATAATTCTGGAAACTGCCACACCTGCTGGTGATCTGAAGTCCCTCCAGCTGGTGGTTGGTCAGGCCCACCCTGGGGCTAAAACCTCCAACTTTCCTGGGACTTGGCTTGGCTCCCAGAGCTCTGCACTGGCTGCCTGCTGCTGGCCTGCCAGACTGTCCTCAGTGGAAGTTAGGTTCTCTGTGTTATTTTGTGGGTTCTGTAGCTCCAAAGTTTGTTCAGAGTCCCTTTTACATGAATTGTGGTAGGTGGAAGCCGGAGCCCCGTGGAAGTCCTGTTTCTGTTCTGCCATCTTGACTGCCCCAAATGTTTTATATCATATGTTTTCTTTACACTAATATTTTATAGACATGTTATTTCATTGTGGGGATTTTTATTTTGTTCCATTGACCTTTTATTCTCATGATTTTAAATTTTGCTTCTTTTTATAGAAATGGAAAGTTCTGTATTCACTTATAAAAAACTTTTAATATGGGTATATGCCTGTCTGTGAAACACAATTACATACATTGGTTACTTACCTATGTTGATTAATGCTAAATATGTAGGCATGAGGGAAACCTATAGTACAAAAAAGGCCAGAACTATCACACAATTTCATGGCTACTTAAATGTAATATTACATTCACTTTTCTACTCAAATCACCCTTTTGTTTTTGTACATGTAAAATAATCCTAGCTGTCAGATCCTCCAATTAGTCTTTCTGGCTCACTGAAGCATCTTCCATTCTGACATATTTTTCTTAGCTTCTGAAACAAAAAATGAAGTTTATGCTTACAGAAAACCAATACACATTGACATTCAGTTCAATACAAAGTATATAATCTGAGGGTCGGAAAACGTGTTCTTTTTGTGTGAACAACAATTGCATCACAAATCATAGTGGGTGCAGATCATTACCCTTCAATTGCTATTTTCATATGCAAAGGGAAGGAAAGCTGTATTCATTTATCTTTGAGTTTGGAAGTGTATCCATGAACATGCCTATGAAATAACACTTTCTTCAGCCTGCATTGACTGGGTTCTACACATGTAAAGAAGGAGTAATGGAATAATTTTCAAGCAGTTACTATATTGAATTGTGAAGGATGAAGATAAACATCTTGGAGGGTAAAATTTAAATTCTATGGATATGGAAGCACAACTAGAAATAACAAGGCTGACCTGAGGAAAAGCAATCAGACCAACATGGGGTTTAGCAGTTGGAGTCAGGTTAATTCATTTTGAGGAAAGGTTTTGAAAAACCAACTAGGGCAATTAGAAGGTATAGTGGATAGAACACTGGGCTTGGAGTCATAAAGACCTGATTTCAAATCTAGCCTCAGACACTTACTGTGTGACCCCAGGCAAGTCACTTAACCCTATTTTCCTCAGTTTCCTCATCTGTAAAATGAGCTGGAAAAGCAATAGCAAACCATTTTAGTGTCTTTGCCAAGAAAACCCCAAATGGGGTTGTGCAGAGTTAAGATACAGCTGAAATGACTAAACAACAATAAATTGGAAAACAAATTCAAGGAAGAAGCAGCACTAGAAGGCTGAAAGGGTTTATAGTTAATGATTACAGGCTCAAATCAAAGAGTTACTTTTACATTACAAACTGATCACAAAGTGGCTTGTTCAACTACTGTTCTACCATACACAAGGAGAACATCTCTATAAAAAAGCCACCCCTTCCCCACACTTCCCTTCCTTTATGGAGAGAACCTTCATTTTCTTGGTTGTTCAGCTTGGTAAACTCAGTACCTTTGACTCTGCTTTATCCTTCAACCTCCACCCTTCCCTGTATTTTCAGTTCCCAAATCCCATTAATACTACATGGAAGTGGCGGGGGGAGGACAGTGGAGAGGGATAGAGGGGGAAATCTAGGCAATGTTAAAACATGAAATATCAATAGAAATCTATTTTTAAAACTGTACACTAGTCTATTTTGAGTCTTCATCACATCTCTCCTTTATTGGTTTTACATACTCTTAGCTGGTCTTGCTTCCAATCTCTCTTTCTCCAATCTGTTATTCAGATTTGCCAGAACAACTTTCCTAAGCTACAGGGCAGACTTGGCCCTTTGCCTGCTCAAAAAATCTCCAATGTCTCTCTATTGCTTCTAGGAATAAATACAAACTCCTTAGTGCAGGCATTTAAGGTGCCCTACAGTTTAACTCCAACCAACCTTATTTCACTCTATGCTCATTCACATACTCTAAGGGCCAGCCAAATTGAAGTGCAAACTATTCTTAGAATTCATCATACTTTACCCAAGTACAGTCTATACCTGCTTGCTTAGTGTCTCAGGGAGGGTTAGAATTTGAAACTCAAAACTTTAATAATTAAAAAAATTATTTTAATATGTAATGGGGGGAAGAATATATATATAAAAATTAACAGGAAAAAAAGAATTCATCATACCATCCTCTACTCCCATGCACTTTTTTGTCACTGTTTAATTATTTCAGTCCTGCTTGATTCTTCATGACCTCATTTCTTGGTTTTCTCAACAAGGACACTAGAATTGTTTTCCATTTTCTTCTCCAGCTCATTTTACAGATGAGTAACTGACACAAGGGGGTGGGTGGGCAGGGAGTGACTTGCCCAGGGTCACACAACTAGTAAGTGTGTAAGGCTGCATTTGAACTCACAATTCTTCCTGATTCCAAGCCCAATGCTTTATCTACTGCACCACCTTCCATGCATTTACATAGCTTATAAATCTTGAAACCAACTGCTAATTTCTACACCTCCTCCCTCTCCTGGAGCCTTTGAGTTCTTTTGTCATCTGTTTTTCAGAATCTATTAAGGGTAAGCTCAATTGCCACACTCATGTAGTCTTTCCTTGTCTCCTGGCTAAATGTGTTGTTTCCCTCAGTTTCCTTCTTTGTAAAATGAAGGAAAGACCAGCTCTTACTTTAGAGTCTCCCTTCATACATATAGACATGGATATAGACATGGACATGAATGTAGACATGGAGATGGGCATGGTTGTGGACTTGTACAGAGATACAAATATGGATATTGCAGTGACATGGGAATGGCCATACACAAACACACACAGACACACACACACATACATATGTACGTATGTGCACATAGACAGTGGACACAGTCTTAGATTTGGAACTGGTAAAGCATGCATTCAAATCTTGCCTCAGGTACTTGCTAGTTGTGTGATCCTGGGCAAGTTACTTAATCCTCCTCAGCCTCAGTTTCATTATCTGTAAGATAAAGATAAATAGTATTTTCTTTACAAGGTTATTGTGAAGATCAACTGGAATAACACATTTTTTAGTTAGCATGAAGTTTATGTATATTTTTCTTTTTTTCAAATGCTTTATTAATTTCTAGTTTACATCATTCATTTCCATCAGATTTTGAGTTACATTTTTCCCCACTGTTCCCCTACCTACCACCCCAGAATAGCAGTCCCAAAGGATATCCCCTCATCCAATCTGCTCTCTCCCATCTCTTCTCCCATACCCCCTTTGACTATTCCAGTAGGGCAAGGTGAATCCCCCTCCCCCAATGCCTGCACGTCTTATCTCCCAGTTACGTGCAAAATAGTATTAATGATAGTATTTATATATATTTAAAACATTTGATTTTAAAACTTTGAATTACAGATTCATTCCCTTCCTCTCTTGTACCCCACCCTTACTGGGAAGATAAGCAATTCATTATGTTGCACATGTGTAGTTATGCAAAACATTACCATAGTAGATATATTGTAAAAGACTGACTATATTTCCCTCCCTCCTATCCCAACTCCCACCTGGTCCACTCCCCACTTTGATCCTGTCCCTTTTCAAAAGTGGGTGCTTCCAACTTCCCTCCCCGCCCCAGCCTGCCCTCCCTTTCATCATTACCCCCCCATTACTCTCCCCCCCACCCCCGCAACTCTCCTGTAGGGTGAGATATCCCATTTAAGATGTATGTCATTCTCTCCCTAAGCCAAATTCAATGAGAATAAGGTTTTGCCTTTTGGCCTTCCTATTCTTCCCCTCCCCTACAACGACTTTACCTTGCCTCTTCTACATAAGACTGTTTACCCCATTCTGTCTCTCCCCATCTCCTCTCATTATGTTCCTCTCTCACCTCTCATTCTCACCCCTAAAGTATCATCCCTTCCCATTAAATTTGACCTGTGACCTCTATCTATGTATGCCTGTAAATATATATATATATATATATATATATATATATATATATATATATATATACACACATTCACATATGTATTCATATGCCCATATACCCTTCTTCAGCTATTTTCATACTGAGAAAGGTTTCATCAGTTACAGTTATCATGTTTTCATGTAGAAATATAAATAGTTCAACTTTGATAAGTTCTTTATCATTTATATTCCCAGTTTACTTTCTCAAGCATCTCTTACTTCTTGTGTCTGAATGTCAAATTTTCTATTCAACTCTGGTTTTTTCCTCAAGAATGCTTGAAAGTCCTCTATTCCACTGGATAACCATATTTTCCCCTGAAACATGATACTCAGATTTGCTGGGTAGGTGATTCTTGGTTTTAATCCCAGGTCCTTTGCCCTCTGGAATATCATTTTCCATGCCCTTCAATCCCTCAGTGTAGAAGCTACCAGATCCTGTGTTATCCTGATTGTGTTTCCACAATATTGAAATTATTTCTTTCTGGGCAGAGCCAAGATGGAGGAGTAGAAAGAACACATCCAAGGCTCTCTCCCCACAGATCACCTCCAAAATATGTAAAAGGGAACTTTGAACAACTCCTGGAGCCCCAGAACCCACAGAACAACACAGAGAAGCTACCCCCCCCCCTGAGTACAGCCCAGCAGCCCTGTAGGAAGGACCAGCACAGTGCTCTAGGAGTTGGCAGCACAGTGCAGCATGTGGAGAGCCGAGCCCAGGTCCACGTGAGCCACGGTTTTAGCCCCAGGGTGACCGGGCCAGAAGCAGGCTGGAGGGACCCCAGAACACAAGCATCTATGGTGATTCCAGAATTGTCAACACAGACATGCCTAGGACAAAGTGAGAGGTTAGTGCCCTATGGACTTTGGCACCAGTATTTGGGGAACCCATTGGCGTCCCCCCCTGAGGGATAGAAGCTGCTGAGGAGACATGCCATTGTGCAGTTTTCAGTGGTGGCTCGAGCTCCTGGCCTGCGAACTGTAGGGAGATCCAGCAATCAGTCTTGGGGGGTAATCTCTCTTGCTTTAACCTCCCTGGATCTGGATTGTGGTCTGGGGTGGAGGTTGTGGGGTGAGTATCCAGCTTGCCAGAAACGGGAATTGTGAAGACCCCAACATTTGGGACAGAAGCTCCCCTGTCTGGTGGCAGAGACCTACTGTGGCAACAAGCCCAAAAGTCAAGTAATTAAGTGGCAATGTGCCAAGGCAAAGGAAACAAAATAAACAGAAAAATGAAACATTAGAATCCTATTTTGGGGGCAAAGAGGATCGAAGAATGGAACAGTAGGAGAACTGTGAGGTCAGAAATCCTGCTCCAAAAGCCCTAAAGGAAAATATGAGCGGGTTACAGGCCATAGAGGAACTTAAGAAGGAATTTAAAAAATCAAATAAGAGAAGTGAAAGAAAAATTGGGAAGAGAAATGAGAAGGATGCAGGAAAAGTATGAAATGAGGGTCAACAGCCTGACTGAGGAAAACAACACCTTAAAAAATAGACTAACTCAAATGGCAAAGGAGGCCCAAAAGGGCAATGAGGAGAAGAATGCCTTAAAAAGTCGAATTTGCCAGATGGAAAAAGAATCTCAAAAATTCACTGAGGAGATTCATTCCTTCAGAGTTAGACTGGAGCAAATGAAAGCTAATGACTTTATGAGAAATCAAGATGCTGCTAAGCAGATCCAAACAAATGAAAGAATAGAAGGCAATGTGAAATATCTCATGGGAAAAACCACTGACCTGGAAAATAGATCCAGGAGAGATAATTTAAAAATTATTGGACTACCTAAAGCTGTGAGCAAAGAAAGAACCTAGAAATCATCATCCAAGAAATTCTCAAGGAAAACTGCCCTGATGTTTTAGAACCACAGGGCAAAATAGAGGTTGAAAGAATCCACAGACCACCTCCTGAAAAACATCCCAAAAAGAAAACTCCCAGGAATATTATAGCCAGGTTCCAGAATCCCCAGATCAAGGAGAAAATACTCCAAGCAGCCAGGAAGAAAGAATTTCAATATTGTGGAAACACAATCAGAATAGCACAGGACCTGGCAGCTTCTACACTGAGGGGTTGAAGGGCATGGAATATGATATTCCAGAGAGCAAAAGAGCTGGGACTGAACCCAAGGGCCACCTACCCAGAAAAACTGAGTATTTTGTTTCAGGGGAAAATATGGTCATTCAGTGGAATAGAGGACTTTCAAGCATTCTTAAGGAAAAAACCAGAGTTGAATAGAATATTTGACATCCAGACACAAGAAGCAAGAGATGCCTGAGAAGGTAATCAGTGAAAAGAAATCAAAAGGAACTTATCAAAGTTGACCTATTTACATTCCTACATGGAAAAACAATAACTGTGACTGATGAAACCTTTCTCGGTATGAAAATAATGGAAGAAAGGTGTATGATCATATAAATATATATGTGAATGTGTTTATATATGTTTACAGTTATACATGGGATAGAGGGCACAGGTCGAATTTGGTGGGAAGGGATGATACTTAAGGGGTGAAATTATGAGGTGAGAGAGGAAAGGGGCAAGAGGAGATGGGGAGAGACAGGGTAGGGTCAACTATCTCATGTAGAAGAGGCAAGAGGAAGTAGTTGCAGGGGAGGGGAAGAACAGGAAGGCAAAAAGGTAAAACCACATTCTCATTGAATTTGGTTCAGGGAGAGAATGACATACATACTAAATGGTATATCTCAACTTGCAGCAGAATATGGGGAACGGGGATGAGAGGAGGGATGATGGATGGGAGGGCATTCTGGGGGGAAGGGAGGTTGGAAGTACCCACTATAGAAGAGGGACAGGATCATGTAGGGAATGAACCAGGTTGGGGGTGGGATGGGTGGGAGAGAATTATAAGCAGCCTTGTACAATATATCTACTATGGTAATGTTTTGCATAGCTAGACATGTACAACATATACTGAATTACTCATCTTCCCAGAAGGAATGGGTGACAAAGTAGGAAGGGAATGGATCTGAAATTCGAGGTCTTAAAATTAAATGTTTCAAATACATACAAATACTATTATTAATACTCTTTGCCATATAATTGGGAGATAAGATGTGCAGGCATTGGGGCACAGAGATTCACCTTGCTCTAATGGAAAAATCGAAGGGGGTATGGGAGAAGTTATGGGAGAGAGCAGGATGGAGGAAGCGATATCTTGTGGGACTGCTATTCTTTGATGGTGGCTAGGGGAAAAACGGGGAAAAAATTGTAACTCGAAATCTGACAGAAATGAATGATGTAAAACAGAAGTTAATAAAGCATTTGTTTTAAAAAAAAAGAAATTGTTTCTTTCTGGCTGCTTGTAATATTCTCTACTTGATCTGGGAATTTTGGACTCTGGCTGTTATATTCCTAGGAGTTTTCTCTTTGGGATCTTTTTTAAGAGGTGATTGGTGGATTCTTTCAACCTCTATTTTGCCCTCTGGATCTAAATCATCAGGTCAATTTTCCCTGAGAATTTCTTGAAGGATGATTTCTAGATTCTTTCTTTGATCATGGTTTTCAGGTAGTCCAATCATTTTTAGATTATCTCTCCTGGATCTATTTTCCAGGTCAGTGGTTTTTCCCATGAGGTATTTCACCTTGCCTTCTATTCTTTCATTTGGACCTGCTTAACAGAATCTTGATTTCTCATAAAGTCACTAGCTTCCATTTGCTCCAGCCTAATTCTGAAGGAATGGTTCTCCTCAATGAGCTTTTGAGATTCTTTTTCCAACTGGAAAACTTGGCTTTTTAAGGCATTCTTCTCCTCATTGCCTTTCTGAGCCTCTTTTGCCATTTGACGTAGTCTATTTTTTAAGGTATTATTTTCCTCAGTCAGGCTGTTGACTCTCATTTCATATTTTTCTTACATCTTTCCCATTTTTCTTCCCAATTTCCCCCCCCACACTTTTCTTATCTGCTTCTTAAGGTCCTCTATGGCCTGTAAGCAGGTAGGATTTTTATTTGGGGCTTTTGGTGCAGGAGTTCTGACCTCACAATCCTCCTCTATGCTTTTATCCTCTTTGACCCCAAAATAGGAGTCTAATATTGCACTTTTCTGTTTATTTTGTTTCCTTTGCCTAGGCATGTTGCCACTCAATTACTTGACTTTTGGGTTTATTGCCACAGTAGGACTCTGCCACCAGGCAGGGGAGCTTCTGTCTCAAATGTTGGGGTTTTCTCAACTTCTGGAGGAATTAGTTGGGTGGCCTCTGTGAAGCCTCCACACACTCTGGGAAGCTGGTCACACACCCCAAGACCTCCTCCCCAGACTGCAATCCATATCCAAGAAGGGTAAAGTAAGAGCTATTACCCCCAGACTGATCTCTGGATGCCCCTACAGTTCACAGGCCAGGAGCTGAAACTGCAATGTGGCAATGTGGCACAAGCTGGGCATGCTCCTCAGTGGCTTCTCACCCCCAGGGGAAGAAGCTGACTGCTCTCTCCCAACAAGTCCCAAAGTCTATAGGGCACTGACCTCTCACTTTGTAGTTGGCATCTATGTGTTGGCATTTCTGGAAATGCCACAGCTGCTGGAGTTCTGGGGTCCCTCCAGCAGGCTGCTGGTCCAGCTGCCCTGGGGCTAAAACCTCCAACTCATGTGGTCCTGGGCTCAGCTCCCAGCGTGCTGTGCTGGCCGTTCCCTGCTGGGCTGCCAGGCTGTCCTCAGTGGGACATTAGCTCCTCTGTGTCATTTTTTGGGTTCTGGAGCTCCAGAGGTCATTCAGAGACCCCTATAACATAATGTTGAAGTGGAGTGCCCTGGCACTCTGTGGAAGTGCTGTTTCTACTCTGCCATCTTGACTGTCCCCTCTGGAATAACACATTTAACATGATTTCTAAACCATAAAGTACTATATAAATATCAGCCATCATATATATATATATATATATGAGTATATATGTATAAATATGTATATATGTATATATACATACATACATACATACTTATATACACACAACTTCCTTAGATATTCCCAGAGAACATTCTTTTTAATCCCTTCACTCCCTATTATATTTAATTGCATATTAGCCTTATTTTTCTACACATAATTTCCCTACAAAGAAAAACTTCATGAAGACTGGGATTATGTACATGGCCCCTTGAACATAGCAGGTGATTAATTAAAATGTTTTGAATTTGGAAATGAATATGAAAATAATATAAACATAGCCCAAATTCCCTTCCTGTGACTCTTTTAAAGTTATAATCAGTATTAAGACTTTAGAGTATAGGAGGTAGAAATATGCATATATACATATATATGTATATTTCTCCTAATCATAACATGTTTATATCTTATGTCTATATATCTACATATTTATAGATGCATACACACTCTCACACAAGTATGCATTATATATACACACAGAGGCTCTGGAGTGAGAGGACCTGTATTCCAAGCCTCTAATGCTTTTTCCCAGTGTAACTTTGGGCAAGTGACTTCTTCTGCACTACACCTGTCAGAATGGGATAGTGTGCTAAAAAGCCTTTCCTGCTTCAGTTCTCAGATTCTAGGGTCTGTAAAAATATATACAGCCACCCATGTATATACTACTCTGATCAATAAATTAAATATTTTCATTACATAGCAACATTGTTTTAACTGGAGGAAAATATGTTATTCTTTATTTTTTATTCTTTAAACTATTTCTCAGAAAATGGAGAATGCAAAAATATACACCCACTAAGCAAAAAGTCATCTATATAATTGATGAAGTATAGTATAATAACCTTTGATGTGTTTAAAGTGCCTCTAATCTGAAGACCCCATATGGCTTCACCAACATAATCTAAGATCAGATAGTGCATTAGCTTTTACATAAACCTGAAAGGCTAAAATACCCACAATACACATACCCAAGATAGAGAAAACAATCAATATCAAAGGATGAAAGGCAGTACAACCTAAACACATGATTGAATAATAGAGAAACCTCTATGAAAATTGCAACCAGAATGTAATGTGGGATATAAAAATAAAGCTTTATAAAAGGAATCAGACATAAACACAACAATGATGACTGGTCTAATAAGTCCTCAACTACTGTAGTGTTGCAGCATCAAGCTCTTTTTATCTGTCTGCTGGGGAACTGGGGTATCTGAGAAGATGGAAGGTCCTTGAATAGTTCTTCTGCATCAATATGTACTGGGAAAGGATTGTCACCCTCTCACAAAATATCTCCATAATGCACAAACACAATATAGTGAAGTTAGGCAAATTACCCATGAACCTAGCTAGACTCTGAAAGGCTAAGTGTGGCAAAGGCCTGGCCCCGAGTCATTACTTAGAGTTTAGGTATATTGGATCTTCCTATCATTTACACTATTAGTGGTACTCAGTATGGACCTCCACAACAATGTGAAGGAGGCTACTGGAGGCATTTTCCACCTCCCATTTCCCCTGTATATCTTACAGGTTCATAGTTGTTGGCATGTTTCCTCCCCAGTAGACTGTGGGCTCTCTGAGGGTAAAGACTACGTTTTCACTTTTCTCTGTATATCCAGGGCTTAGCATAATGCCTGATATATAATAAATGCTGATAAATTATTTTTGACTGGCTGACTTCCACTTTGAACAACTTTTTGGCACCCTTGCCAAACATAATTATTTTTTGCACAAGGTGCCTTCATACTTTTCATACTGTTCTTTGGCCAGCCAGCTCTCCCCACTACCTCCCAAACCTACTCTCTTAAGTCAGAACCCTGACTCTAGATACTCTGTCCATGATCAATTCCTACGTTTTATGTATTGAGATAGATCCTCCAGGAATTCATACTCAGTCATTATCAGTGGAAATGGTCTGATCAACTCATGTTAAGATGGCAAGTGCTTGATGTGTTATTCGTTCAAGGAATATTATAGCTGTACTTTTATAGGTAAAACTCATGAAACTGCAGAATCACAGAGCTCAGAGGCCAACTAACCCATGTCTAAAAAAAGACTTTTCTCTACAACATACTCAATAAATACCTAGCTAGTCTTTGCTTTCAAGCTTCTAGTGAAAGGAATCCTCTTAAAGTGAGAGGTGGCCCCTTCCTTTCTTAGATGACTAAAATCATTGGGGAGATTTTCCTTATTTTAAGTTTAAATATGCCTCACTTCAGTTGTCATTCATTGATCCTAGTTCTGCTCTTGGAGGTTAATCAGAACGAATTTAGCCCTTCAAATACTTAAAATCACATTTCTTGTCCTACCTAAGTCTTTTCTTCTCCATGTTGCATATTTCCAGGTTCTCCAATTGGTCCTCTTGTGCAGTGGTGTCAAACTCAGATAGAAATAGATCCTGTAGGTCACACGTATTTTAATTTATTTTGTTAAATATTTCCCAATTGCATTTTAATCTGATTTTGGCTGCACTCAGGATTTTTTGCAGGGTTCCCTGACTGTGTGTTTGAAACCTTCTGTTCTCATGGAATGATTCAAGACCTTTAACATTCTGGTTGCCTATCTTAGATGCTCTCTAGCTTATCAAAGTCCTTCCTAAGATGAGCTGAACACCAGACTCAGATTTAGTCTGAGTAGGGCAAGGTACACATGTTTTTACCCTTTCTTTTACTTCTAACCCCCACTTCAGGAGGTCCATTTTGAGCTTAGGGTTTGTTTTGCTTGTGACTAATCCTTTCCTGAATCTAAGGTACTTTTTACTCCTCCCTTTCCTTATTTTCTACCCCAGTCCTCCCCCCACCTCATGTTTGCCTTTTGAGTCGAATGCATTTGACTAGTTCAGATCAAAGGAAGACACTTTCCCTGTCCCTTCTTACCTACATAGTTTTCTACTTGAATATCCCAATTACGTGAAATATTTTTTATCATCCTTACTCCCTATCTCTTCCCTAGTGCATCCTTTCCCCTTTTCCTTTCTTCTTTTATGACTTTGGCTATGAAGCTCTTGGGAGTTTTCATTTTGGCACTTTATAAGGAGTTGACTGGTGAATTCTTTGTATTTTTGTTTTACCTTTGTGTTTGAGTATGTCTGGCAGTTTTCTTTCATGATTTCTTGAAACATGACGTCTAGCTTTTTTTATTATGGTTATCAGGTAGCCTAATGTTTCGGGACTTTTCTCTCCCTGTTCTCTTTACCAGGCTGGTTGTTTATGATATAAATTACTTCACCTTTTCTTCTAGCTTTTCAATCTTTTGATTTTGTTTGAATATTTCTGGCTTCATGGCATCATTACCTTTTCTTTGGTACATTCTACTTATCAAGGAACACCTAGAATTACTTGGTAAAGGTTTTATACCTCTTGTGCTAAACTGTTAATTCTCTTTCCAAGAGTTTCCTCTATAATTCTTGTTTTATTCCTAATTCTTTGCACTAGCACTCTCATTTCATCTGTAATAGTATTTTAACAAGTTATTTTTTTACCTCTTGCTTTTTTCTTCTAGAAATTCTAAATGATCTTGTGGTCAAGTTATATTTTTTCCCTTGAGATATCCTTGTAGGTCATTTAAATCACTCTCTTCTGGGTTTGTTTCTTGGGCATTACTGGTATTATGATAGTTCTTTGTTTTTTTGTTTTTTTTTTTAATTATCTAGTCGGGGGCGGCTAGGTGGCACAGTGAGTAGAGCGTCGGCCCTGGAGTCAGGAGGACCTGAGTTCAGATCCGACCTCAGACACTTAATGCACACACAAACAAAAATCTAGCCATGTGGCCTTGGGCAAGTTACTTAACCCCAATTGCCCTCCAAAAAAGCAAAAAAAAAAATTATCTACTCATTTCATATTTCATGGATTGGGACTTTGTGTTAGGGTCAGTTTTCTAAATATCTGGCCAGATTGTTGTGGTTTTACATAGATATGGTCTGTTTTATTTGTTGCCCTACTACTACATTCTCTGGATATCACATATGTCATGTTCTTCTAGGATCACAGCAACAGCTTGGGCTGTGGAGCAGCAAATTTTCATCAGACCCTTTGTGGTCTAATCAAGGGCACAGTCTGATTAATGCCCTCTAGGAATTTCAAGTCTCCAGAACCCACTTTGGGTCTAGGAAAAACAACTATAGACTTGCCTACAAGTACAGTTCCAGTAGGTGGTTGCTAGCCCTAATTTGTAGCCTTCTAGGTAGCTCTAGCTACCTAGAAGGCTCTGCAGGTTCACAGAAATAGCATGGCCTGTTAATCCCTCTTCTTTGTCAGGGGTCTGAATCTCCCTTTACTGAGTCAGAGGAATGTTGCTGCAATCCCTGAAGTAGGAGGGAAGTCTGCTATGCCCTCTCTTGGGTGGATGGACAGTACTGAAGCTATGTTGTGGTTCCCAGACTGAGCCTATGATCATTTCTTTGACATCCAATCAATAACACTGTGACTTGGTACAAAGCTATATTTCTTCTCTTGGATAGGGACATAGCACCCTAGCCCTGTTCTGTACCTAGGTCTGAGACCATGATGCCCTCTCTGGGTCATAAGAGACAGCTCTAAGGTTTTGTTTTAAGACCAGGGCTGAGTAGGCTAGTCCCTCTCAGGGATCAGAGCTATAGTGCTTTAGTTCAGTTGGCTCCTAGGATCTGGCTCAATGATCCCCTGTGTCACATTTCCTGCTCTTGTCACTTGTCTCTTAGCAAAATTCATGATCTTGCACTGAAAAGATAACTCACTGTGGTTTCTCCTTAGATTTCCAGATTACTACTTGGTCACACATTTTTCTTACATCTCTGCTAGAATACTTGTGGGAGATGGGGAAGCAGGGCTGTACTGCTTCCTCTTAGTGACCATGTTGTCTGGCCTGTCTATGTAGCTTTATTTTTAGTGTTACAACTCATATCTTCAAATTATAGAAATAACTTTTGAAGTATTTGAATGTTTGTGTAAAGCTAGAAATTTCTTTGAGAGTTTGTCTTTCGGCAATACTTGTTGAATCCCTCTATTTTGATCAGGGATGCATTTCTTTATTGACTGTGTTCAGTTAAGTTGATGACCTGACAGTCATTTGCTTGAAGGTGCCAAGAGTCAAGGAATTGTGCAACATTGTTTACAAGAGAACTCAAACTGGTTCCAACAATTATCCTTACTAAGCAATCTAACAGCCTCATTTCTCAGGACTCCTTACTCACACTCCTAGCAAATTATAATGATTTGTTCATACCAGCCTTTGCATATACTGTCTCTTTCACTTGTAATGCAAGCATTTATACTCAAAATATGTATTCTGGCAGAGTGGCAGCATGAATTAGTTGATAGGGGGTGGTCCTCAGACTCAGACATACCCTTGACTCAGAATTGTTAGGTGACACACTGAAAATCACATATCTTCTCAGTTCCCTGGGCAATTCTTTCAGATTCTAAATTGTAGAGTAACTGATGGTCTTTTCAGTTCAATGACACAAATTCTTTAAATTGCTCCTTTTTAAATGTTCTTTTACATGTTGTCTTCTCTCAGTAAAATGTAAACTCTTTTGAAGGCAGGGGCTGTCTTGCTCTTTACCTGTATTGATATCTCCAGGATTTAGCACAGTGCCTGGTTTAATAAGTGCTTGTTGACTTGAACTAATAATAAATAATAGTAACTAGCTTTATATAGACTAAAATATAGTGCCAGGCATGTGCTAAACAGTGGATAAATGTTTAATTTGATCCTCCCAACAGCCCTTCACAGGTGAGGGAACTGAGGCAAACAGTGGTTAAGTGACTTGTTCAAAGTCACAGAACTAATCAATATCTGAAGTTGAATTTGAACTCCTCTTCTTGATCTCAGGCCCAGTGTTCTATCTGCTGTATCACCTAGCTGTCTGGTCTATTTTTAGTAGAGGGAGTTCCCTGTTAGTCAGTCAATCAACTAGTAATTTATTAAGTGCTATTATGTGGTACCTTTGGTGCTAAGCACTACTAATGGAATCTCATGTATGACCCAAAAAAGGAATGTGCTTTTAACCTCCCAAATGGGACTAAAGATTTGCTTGCTCCAGAATCAGGCATTCATTCTGCAATAAAGTTCTGCTGATTCTGATTACACTTCTATTTAGTATCATCTCACGTACTCACTTTGTAGTATATTAATTCGCCTCTATCTAAGGTTCCATCTGGGTGGGTTAGCCCTGCATGGAGAACAACTGTTCCATAGTCTGGGACTTCACTTATAATCCCCCACCAGTTGTTTTGCAAATGCTTGTCTTTTATCAATAGAGGCTGAAAGATTGAGTAGGGCTCAAAGTAATCTCCTCACTATTATGAAGAACGACTCAAAAGACATGAAGTTACAGTTGTGTTTTTTAGAAAGAATTCCCAAATCGAAGCCAGGAGACTGTTTTTTTTTTTTTTAAACAGGGCTATTTAATTAGCTAGCAACATATCATTTAAGTGCGATGTGTCCCCACTCTAAAATGGAGATGATTGTATTCCTCCTTTCAAAGGGTTATTTTGAAGAAATGCCAGAGCATTGTGAATCATAAAGCAGCATATGAATTGAGGTAATTATAACTGGTGAAGGATAATCTCTACATATTTAGAGGTCATGTTACTTAACTTGAATTTGGAGGACTTTGTTTTTGACCAGCTACTTCTTTGCAATTTCTGCTCGTTGTGTTCCTCTTGCAAAATCCTGACAGTCCTCCTACTCCCCCTTCCAGCATGCCATCAGATATAGTGCTCTAGGACAGACTAGGAAGACCCCTGGATAAATAAATCTATTGGGATAGAAATGCTACATAAATCAAGAAGAAAGGGCTATTGTAAGAAGCTTAAGGGGATCAAGTGAAGCAGGAAGGCAGATCTTATCTCTTGGAGGAAAAGCAAGGCAAAGTCCACAAAGCCAAAGGCCTGTGTGTTGTGGACTGAGATCATAGATAGCCAATGGAAGGAAGGATTATGGTTTAACCAACAGATTTGTGGCTCAGTCTTCTTCAATTCTTCATGATCCCATTTTGGTGTTCTCTTGGCAAAGACACTGTAGTGGTTTGCTATTTCCTTCTCCATTTCATTTTACAGATGAGGAACTGAGACAAACAGGGTTAAGTGGCTTGCCCAAAGTCTCAAAGCTAGTAAGTGTCTGGTGCCAGTTTTGAACTTGTGAAGAGGAGTCTTCCTGAGCCCAGTGCTCTATCCACTGTCCCACATAACTGTCTCTTAACTGACAGAAGCAAGAGCTAAAAGCAGGTCTGAATATTTATTCTCTACCTTAAGAAAGAATGGAAATAACCTGCTTACCAGTGAAGATCTGCATAGAGACCAGGGAAATAATTGTCCCAGAGATTAGAGGACATTTAGGTTACCAGATTTCCTGCCAGTAAACTTGAGACATTTCACTGATACCAGGAGATAATGGGAAGAGGTAAAAGAAGAGGGATGAGCCCTTTCCCCCCACCATTTTTAATATCCATCTTTATTCTTAAATATCTGTCTCATTAGTGGTTGTGGATGAGAGGACACAATAGCCCCTGGCTTCTCTTATGCTTCCTTATTACAAGACTTACTTTCCCCTAATTAAAAATAGCTTGGAGCCCCAAAGGCTTGAGGGTGGCTTTCCTCTGGCCAGCTCTCTGGGAGAAAATTGTAGAACTGGATGCTGTTGACAAAGTGCAAAATATTATAGTTATCAATGAAAAAAATTTGGTTCCAAATATATAATTCATTATATATAATGGATATGTAAAACATAATTCATCATCTATAATTAATTTTTGAATACATGAATGAACAAATGAATGGATGAATGAAAATGATAATTCATAAAAAGATGCTGGGCACTTCATAATACATCAGTGAAAATGTATAACAAAGAATGTACTATTTTATAAGAAGTATAAAAAAATCAAGCTATCCCAGACAAATGAGTATATCTAATCACCCTAAGCATAAGTCACTGTAACAGTAAGCACCCTAGCATACCCAGGTTGACAGCTAGCACAGGTTCTTTGACCTGTTTTTCTAAAGGAAAGCAACTCAAAAAGGGTTAGCAATCTTACTTTAATCAAATATATATTATTTACTAGTTCAGGGGGAAAAGTCAGCACCCTGAACTTTAGAAAATGAATATAGAAATTACAAGCAGACAAAAAATACAGAGAGAGAAAATAACAAAATTCACCAGGCCAACAGACTGGGCTTCCAGCTGTCTGACCATTACATGCATACATAGTTAATTACCAGAGAGAGAAGTACCAATATCTGGATTTTCAAAACCCAGGGGCTCAATAACTACCTAGAGTCTCATCTGTCCAAATCACACAACTCATCCCATAAGTGAGTTCCAAAACAAAACCTCACCTCAAGGGTAT
This sequence comes from Gymnobelideus leadbeateri, assembly GCA_011680675.1. Taxonomy (NCBI): domain Eukaryota; kingdom Metazoa; phylum Chordata; class Mammalia; order Diprotodontia; family Petauridae; genus Gymnobelideus; species Gymnobelideus leadbeateri. The sequence continues at coordinate 138,548 of WOXC01006955.1, forward strand.
ATATATATATATATATATATATATATATATATATATATATATATAAAAATATATATATATATATATATATCCTTCTTCAGGGTTATAAATGGTATGTGGGACTTATGATAAGGGATGATGGTTCTCTAGTGCCCCTTAAGCTATTTTCAAGTTGATAGAGCCAGAAATGAAAAGTTCATGAAGTAACCATCCTTACTGAGTTCTGCCTATGTCCTTTGTATGGTCTTCATAAACACTGTCTCTATTCCACCAAAATACAGGAAATATGCTTTCAATAGCTTGCATGACAAATAAGAACATTAGAAACTTAGCAAAGGAGCTAACTCCCTTACAATTCCCTTAAAGATTTACAAAGGGCTTTCTTGACATCAACCTTAAGCTAAAGAGAATACAAATACTATTATCTCCATTTTACAGATAAGGAAACTGGGTCCCAGAGAGGTTATTTCTTTCATAGGGTCCTACTGAAAGAATCAGAGCAGGTGAATCTAAGTACTTGATTTAAAGGGGTCTAGTTGAAACTGCCTTGATTATAAGCCCAAAATCTTCTTTTAAAAATCCTTTCTTCTAATTTGGTATTGATTTTGACTTTTGCTCTAACCCGTGTGATAACTGTATATAGATATTTATTGTCTGAAATGACTGATTCATCAGTAAATGTTGACTTCCTCTCTGATGAGATAAAGTCAATTTTGTCATTTTTGACAGGTTTATGCTTACTCTATCTGTTGCCCACTGCTATCCTTCTTGAACAACCTATTCATGACCTTTATCTGAGGAATTGTCTAAACTCCTCCCCCCGCCATTTTCTACTTTTTTTCTTGGCTACATTGCTTTTATTTGTACAAAAATTTTTAATTTAATGTAATGAAAATTAAGCACTTTATATCTCACAGTGCTTTGTGTATTATTTATTCACAAATTCTTCTCCTGTCCATAAGTCTAATAGGTAATGTGCTCATTGCTCTTCTAATTTACTTATGATACTTCCTTTTATATCTAAGTCATGTCTCCATTTTTTACCTTATCTTAGTAAATAGTGTTAGATATTTGCCTATAGCCTAGTTTCTGCCAAAATACTTTCCAGTTTTCCCAAAAATTTTTACCAAATAGTGAATTCTTATTTCAAAAACTTAAATTATTACATCTGTTGAACACAAATTTGCTCTCATCACTTACTAACATGTCTACTGTTACACTGATCTAAATTTCTATTTCTTAGCCAGTACCAGATAGTTTTGATAATTATCACTTTATGATATACTTTAAGAACTGGCACTGCTAAACCTCCTTCCTTTGAATTTTTTTATTAATGCCCTTGATATTTGTGACCTTTTGTTCTTCCAAACGAATTTTGTTATTTTTCTAGTTCAATAAAATAACTTTTTTGAGGGTAATGTCACTGGGATGGCATTGAAAAAAATAGATTAGTATAGGTAGAATTATCATCTTTTATTGTTTCTGTTCAGCCAAACCATGGACAATTAACACTTCTCCAATTACTTAAATCTGACTTTATTTGTATAAAAAGTGTTTTAAAATTATGTTCAAGTAGTTCCTGGATTTGACTTGGAAATTACATTCCCATGGTTTTTGTTTGTTTGTTTGTCTATGCTATATATATTTATTATAATGGGGTATCTTTTACTATTCTTCTTACAAGGTTTTGTTGGTGGTATATAGAAATGCTGATGATTTATGTGGATATACTTTATATAGTCCAACTTTGTTAAAATTATTAATTATTTCAAGAGTTAAAATCCTAGAATCTCTATGATTTAACAATTATATGAACATATTGTCTATGAAAAGAGATAGTTTTATTATGTTATTACGCAATCTGATTTCTTTAATTTTTCTTCTTTTATTGCTATTGCTAATTTCTAATACAATTCTACTGTATTTATGTATTAATGTAAATAATATATTCTAACATATTTCTTTTTTTCCAAATGTTTTATTAACTTCTGGTTTACATTATTCATTTCCGCCAGATTTTGAGTTATAATTTTTCCCCATTTTTTCCCTACCCCCAACCCCAGAATAGCAGTCCCACAGGATGTCCCCTCATCCAATCTGCTCTCTCCCATATCTTCTGGCATACCCCCTTTGACTTTTTCAGTAGGGCAAGGTGAATATCTATGCCCCAATGCCTGTATATCTTATTTCCCAATTATATGTAAAATAGTATTAATAATAGTATTTGTATGTTTTTAAACATTTGATTTTAAAACTTTGAATTCCAGATTCATTCCCTTCCTCCCTTGTCACCCAAACTTACTGGGAAGACAAGAAATTCAGTCTATGTTGTACATGTGTAGCTATGCAAAACATTACCATAGTAGATATATTGTAAAAGACTGACTATATTTCCCTCCCTCCTATCCCACCTCTCACTTGATCTATTCCTTATTTTTATCCTGTCCCTTTTCAAAAGTGGTGCTTCCAACTTCCCTCCCCTGCCTTCCCTCACACCCTCCCTTCCATCGTCCCCTCTCTCATCCCCTTTCCCCCTACTCTCCAGTAGGCTGAGATATCCTACTTAGTATGTATGTAATTCTCTCCTTGAACCAAAGTCAATGAGAATAAGGTTTTACCTTTTTGCCTTCCTGTTCTTCCCCTCCCTTGTAACCATTTTCCCTTGCCTCTTCTATATGAGATGGTTTACCCCATTCTGTCTCTCCCCGTCTCTTCTCATTATATTCCTCTCTTACCACTTAATTTTACCTTTTAAATATTATCCCTTGGGGCGTCTGGGTGGCGCAGTGAATAGAGCGCTGGCCCTGGAGTCAGAAGGACCTGAGTTTGGAGCCGGCCTCTGACACTTAATCCACACAAACAAAAACCTAGCCGTGTAACCTTGGGCAAGTTACTTAACCCCAATTGCCTTAAAAAAAATAAATATTATCCCTTCCTACTAAATTCGACCTGTGCCTTCTATCTATATATACTTGTAAACATATATACACACATTCACATATGTATTCATATGCCCATATACCCTTCTTCGACTATTTTCATACTGAGAAAGGTTTCATCAGTTACAGTTATTGTTTTTCCATGTAGGAATGTAAACAGTTCAACTATGATAAGTTCCTTTTGATTTCTTTTCCCTGTTTACCTTTTCAAGCATCTCTTACTTCTTATGTCTGAATGTCAAATTTTCTATTCAACTCTGGTTTTTTCCTCAAGAATGCTTGAAAGTCCTCTATTCAACTGGATGACCATATTTTCCCCTGAAACAAGATATTCAGTTTTGCTGGGTAGGTTATTCTTGGTTTAAATCCCAGCTCCTTTGCTCTCTGGAATATCATATTCCATGCCCTTCAATCCCTCAGTGTAGAAGCTGCCAGGTCCTGTGCTATTCTGATTGTGTTTCCACAATATTGAAATTGTTTCTTCCTGGCTGCTTGTAGTATTTTCTCCTTGATCTGGGAATTCTGGAACCTGGCTATAATATTCCTTGGAGTTTTGTTTTTTGGAATCTTTTTCAGGAGGTGATCAGTGGATTCTTTCAACCTCTATTTTGCCCTCTGGTTCTAAAACATCTGGGAAGTTTTCCTTGAGAATTTCTTGAAGGATGATTTCTAGGTTTTTTCTTTGCTCATGGCTTTCAGGTAGTCCAATAATTTTTAAATTATCTCTCCTGAATCCATTTTCCAGGTCAGTGGTTTTTCCCATGAGATATTTCACATTGCTTTCTATTTTTTCATTTGTTTGGATCTGTTTAATAGTATATTGATTTCTCATAAAGTCACTAGTTTCCATTTGCTCCAATCTAATTCTGAAGGAATGAATCTCCTCAGTGAGCTTATGAGATTCTTTTTCCATCTGGCAAATTTGGCTTTTTAAGGCATTCTTCTCCTAATTGCCTTTTTGAGCCTCTTTTGCCATTTGAATTAGTCTATTTTTTAAGATGTTATTTTCCTCAGTCAGGCTGTTGACTCTCATTTCATACTTTTCTTGCATCATTCTCATTTTTCTTCCCAATTTTCCCCCACTTCTCTTATCTGCTTTTTAAGGTCCTCTGTGGCCTGTAACTAGCTCATATTTTTCTTTGAAGCTTTTGGTGCAGGAGTTCTGACTTCACTGTCTTCTTCTTGTTCCATGCTTTGATGTTTTTTGACCCCAAAAGAGTAGTCTGATGTTGGATTCTTCTGTTTATTTTGCTTCCTTTGCCTTGTCATGTTGCCACTCAAATACTTGACTTTTGGGCTTTTTGCCACAGTAGGACTCTGTCACCAGCCAGGGGAGCTTCCATCCCAAATGCTGGGGTTTTCTCAGCTGCTGGAGGTATTAGTTGGGTACCCTCTCTGAAGCTTCCACATGCTCTGGTAAGCTGGTTAAACACCCCAGGACCTCCACCCTAGACTACAGTCCAAATCCAAGCAGGTTAAAGCAAGAACATCTACCTCTCAGACTGGTTGCTTGGTCCCCCTACAGTCTGCAGGCCAGGAGCTGAAGCAGCCATGTGTGGCTGCGTCTATAGGGCCATGGCATCTCAGTGGTTTTTCACCCTGGTGGAAAAAAGCTGACGCACTCCCAACTACTGGATCCCCAAGTCCACACTGCACTGACCTCTTACTTTGTCCTTGGCATCTATGTGTTGATAATTTTGGAAACAGCCAAAGCTTCTGGTCCCTCCAGCTGGTGGCTGGTCAGGCCCATCCTATAGGACTAAAACCTCTGGCTCATGTGGGCCTAGGCTCACCTCCCAGAGTGCTATGCTGTCTCTTCCCTGCTGGGCTGCTGGGCTGCCAGGCTGTCCTCAGTGGCAGGTTAGCTTCTCTGCATCATTTTGTTGATTCTATAGCTCCATAGTTCTTTCAGCATCCCCTTTTACATGAATTGGGGAAGTTGGAAGCTGGAAACCCATGGAAGTACTGTTTCTACTCCGTAATCTTCTGCTTCCATTTTTATTAGCAAAAGTAGTCTATAATTTTCTTTCTCTGATTTTGCTCTTCTTGGCTTACATGTCAGCACCATGTTTATTCCATAAAAGGAGTTTAGTAGGACTCCTTATTTCCCTATTATTCCAAATAAGTCATTTAATATTAAATTAGTTGATTTTCAAATGTTTGATAGAATTCACTTCAAAATTCATCTTGTCCTGATGATTTTGTTTTAGGAAGCTCTTTTATGGCCTGTTCGATTTCTTTTTCTAAAATAGATTTGTTTACATTTTCTGTTTCTCTTCTGTTAATCTAGGCAGTTTATATTTTTGTAAGTAATATCCCAATTCATTTAATTTGTTAAATTTATTGGCATGTGATTGGACAAATAACTCCTTATCATTTCTTTGATTTAATCTTCATTAATAGTATATTCATCCTTCTCATTTTTGATACTAGTGATTTGGTTTTCTTTCTTTTTTTCAATCATATTAAACAACAATTTATCTATTTTATTAGTTTTTTCCCTAAAATTTAACTCCTAGTTTTGTTAATTCAATTTTACATTAAGTCAGTTTTTTTACGTTCAATTTCATTAATCTTCCCTTTAATTTTAGGATTGCTAATTTCATGTTTTTAATTTGTGTTTACTTTTTAAATTGCATACCTAATTCATTGATCTGTTCTTTATTTTGCTGATGCAAACATTTAGAGATACAAATTTTTCTTTACTGCTTTTTCTATATCCATAGCTTTTGATATGTTATCTCATTATTATAATTCTATTTAACAAAATTATTCATTGTTTTAATTACTTGTTCTTTAAACCACACATTCTTTAGTATTAGGTTACTTAGCCTCCAATTAATTTTTAGTCTGTATTTCCATTGTCCCCTATTAAATATGTTTTATTGTATTATGATCTGAAAATGATGCATTTAATTATAAAGTTTTGTGCCCTAATATATAGTCAATTTTTGTAAACATAGTATGTACTACTGAATAAAAGGTATATTCCTTTCCATTCCCATTCAGTTCTCTCCAGACAGCTATCATGTCTAGCTTATCTAAGATTCTATTCATCTCCTTGACTATTTTCTTATTTACTTTTTGATTAGATTATCCAGTTTTGAGAGAGGAAGGCTGAAGTCCCCCACTATTATAGTTTTGCTATCTATTTCTACCTGTAATTCATTTAGCATTTTCTTTAACAATTTTTGACTTCACTGTCTTCTTTTGAGTCTGAAACCTGATCTTTTCTATTACTATAATACTTATCTGTTGTCTGATTATTTCTCTTTTGCTTACTCATTTTTTAATAGCAGCTTATTTCTTGATCATTCATTTTATGTTAGAGTTAGGCTCTGGATATGAGGTGTTTCAGGTTTCAGGTTTTTCCTGCTATTAATTTCTCAGTTCTATCTGGGGGCATGGGGGTGCAGGATGACCTCAGCTATTCCTTTCTGCTCCTGAGCCATAACCCCAATTGTCATGCCTTCCTTCCTCTAAAAAAAGTAATTAACATAAAGACCAAGAGACAGGACTCTGACTGCCTAAATCAAAGCAATATGGCTATACATTTTACATACACCACTGGATTGAGAGAGCCTTTACATCTGAGCAGTCAGGGGGTCTGAACATACAGCTACTCAGAGTCTTGACCAGGAAATAAGATGTTCCTTCTCATTAGCAAACCCTCAAAGCAAAATACCAACTCAAAGTGTATATACATTTCTCAGAGACAGAAGGCATCACCACCCTTGTGATTCAGTGACTAATCAACTTAGTACCAAAAGGTGTGAAAGCCTTCCTACAAGCAAGCCTCCTGCTAAACAAGCTCCTTCTTAGGCAAGTCCCTTCCCTGTATATGAGGTCTATTAATGGGCAGGGAAAATCTTATTATCCTATTAACATTACACTGGGGGCGGCTAGGTGGCGCAGTGAATAGAGCGCCAGCCCTGGAATCAGAAGGACCTGAGTTCGGAGCTGGCCTCCGACACTTAATCCATACAAACAAAAAAACCTAGCTGTGTAACCTCGGGCAAGTTACTTAACCCCAATTGCCCTAAAGGGGCGGCTAGGTGGCGCAGTGAGTTAGAGCGCCGGCCTCAGAGTTGGGATGACCCGAGATCAGATCCGGCCTCAGAAAATGAGCACCCACGTATAAATAATGACTAGCCGTGTAACCTTGAGCAAGTTATTTAACCCCAATTGCTTTAAAAAAACAAAAACAAAAACAAAAACAAAAACATTACACTGGTCAGTGCATCTAGGCCCTGTAATCTTTCCCTGATCAGCTATCTGAATCTTCCCCCCCGACCCAATTTAGTCAGACCAGACCATCACCCTAGGAGGTTGGGTCTTTCCTAATGTCCTCCTAGGACTTAGGACTAACTTATCTTAGACTGGAAACCAGTTTACCTGACTTAAAATGTTTTCTGCCACTCTAAAGTTCACTTTGAGGCATTATTTTAAATTATTTGTGAGGTAATTTGGAAGTCAGGTAATTTCCTGCCTTTTTCTGCCATCTTTCCTAGAATCCCCTCAATATTAGCTAGTTTAGAGGTTTATTGCTACCCTGGCATCTTTCTCTGGTTGCCCCTGGCTCCCTCTCTGTGCTCTCAGCCATGGGTATTTCAAATTAAGGAACACAGCCTTTCCATGTGCGAGTTAAAATGAGCCAAATAAAGGCTGGTTGCTTTGAGCATTGAATGGCTTGTTCTTCTTTGAAGCTCCCCTGTAAATTCTAGGGATATAGGAATGGACTAGAACAGATGTCCTACACAAAATATGAGTGGAAGAATTCCCTAATGATGGCAAGGTTCTTCCAGTGCTCCTATTCACAGATGATATTGCTCGAATTGGGTCAAGCCCCAGAACACTACAAAGTTTCCTCAGTGAAATCCAGTCATTCAAATGAGATTTCTCTAAAAACTATCTACCCTGGAGGGAAAGGATATTGCCTAAATTACAGCATGTATTTGGATAGGCTACACATTGACTTAGTTTCTATATAATACTGATGGACAATGAGTAAGTTCCAGAATTAAATAAGAGGAAGATATTGTATTCACATTTGGAAATGGTACTCTCATTGAACCCAAGCTGTTCATTGTCACAAAACAGCACACTTAAAAAATGTCTGAGTAATATTCTGTAGTTGTACATTGTTAACACCACAATAAAAAAACCCCAACAACATTGTTAGGTGACACACAGGGTAATAGAATAGTGTGTTCATAGTGGGATGTGGGATATAATAGCTTACCAGAGATGACTTGCATATGAGAACTTATATAAAAGATCTGCTCAAGGACATATATGTCTGGAAAATAAGGAAGGTCAGTCATAATGCAGGAGTCAGAGATGGCAATTATTCAGCCAGAATATTGCACTTTCCCATGGAATATTAAAAGGAGCAGAGGAAAGTCTCTAAGGATTTGAGTTCATCATCTAGGGAGATATGCCCTTAGAGTGCACAGAATGAGAAGATGTAGAGCCAATGCATTCTGGGCCAGTGGAGTTTATTCTGGCACCAATGATTTCATGAATCTAGCAATCGAGTACCCAAGCAAGAATTGACAGAACTTGGTAATCAACTGGTTATGAGAGATAATGGAGAGGGAATGATAATACCAAGGTTTTTTTTTTTTCTTAACCCAGTTTTATAGATGAGGAAACTGTGGCTTAAGGAGATTAGCTAACTCACAAATTGTTATACAGTTATATAGTTAAGTATCAGAGGCAGAATTCTAACTCAGCCTTTGTTGAATCAAGTCCAATACTCTACTTTTTCATATTAATTCTTAAAAAACCCTAAAACTAACAACAACAACCCAACACTGATTTAAGGTCATTGGATTTGGTGATGAAGTGAGGCCTCTGAGATGGCAGCTTGTTAGAGTGGTTGGGACAGATTTTAAGGAATTGTGAAGAAGGTAGATAGTAAAGATTTTTAAAGGTTTAAAGCATGATAGATAATAGTGGTACTAGCAGTGATACATGAGAATATTAAATGAACTGAGACAAAATTGCTATGTTGGTCTTTCCCTTGGCTCACACATTTTTCTCCTTTCTCTCACACATTCCCTTTTACTTTTGAGGCATTTCCTTGGTTCCTCTTCTTGCTTCTGGCCCCACACAGAGATCTGGCCTCTCCTCCCTGCTGTCCTACTCCCTAAAGTCTTCCTTTAGCTGCCACCTTCTCTTCTAAACATTAAATTTTCCTGACGTTTATCCTGTTTCTGTGATGTCTTCTCTGTTTTCAAAGGTAACAGGTATCTACTATGGTAAATGAATGTCTAATGGTAAGATTTCAGGTGCTGGGGAAAGCCCAGTAGTAGCAACAATTCTGGTTCAGAAAAAACCCTTTTCTCCACCAAGTCACAGACCTCAACTAGCCACCAAAAAGCTATAACTTCACATCATGATGATGAACTGGATTCTTTCAGCACCTTGAATATGGATCAGATTATACTATTTGTGTTTTGGGGGACACCATGCAGTCAAATGACTAACTTTACACATTAGAAAAGCTGGCTTGTGTGGTTCCTTCCAACTACAGGGTTCTATGACTCCATTATTATGTAACTAGATGACCCCCCCCCCTCCTCAAGTCCTTTTTGGCTCCAATTCTATCATGTATGATCATGTATGACCCATGTAGGTGTTCATTTCTTTCTATCTATCTATCCTATCCTATATCTATCTATCTATCTATCTATCTATCTATCTATCTTTCTCTCTTTACTGTAAGTCTTTGTTGGCTGCTTTTCTAAGGCAATATACTTGATATATTTTGGAGTGTATGTATAGACTGTACATGTTAGTGTATTTGTCACTGGCAAGTACCCTAGCATATTATTTCCCTAAAAAGACACTAACCCATTAAGAGTCCAAGAGATGTAATGGCACCAGAATTCCACCAGTTTCAGAGCTGAAAAGGAGATTAAAAGCTATCTAGAACAACCTGTATATGAACAGGAGTTTCCTCTATAACAGTTTCACGAAATAGCCTTCCAGCATTTGCTTGCAGACCTCTGCTGGAGCAGGATCTGCTTATCTTCTGAAGTAGTCCATTCCTGTTAGGTACAACATTAATTGTGAGAAAGACCTTCTTTAACCAGAATATAAATCTGTCTTTCTGTAACTTCTACCACTATAAATTTCTGAAGCAAGGATGTTCTTTTCTCTCATTTCACTCCCCATGAAAATTTCTGTGGAGTATCTCCCTTCACCCCACCGAAAAAAAGAATCCATCTCATACCCTTTCCTGTTCTTTCTTTCAAATATCCTTCCTCCAGAAAGCTCTTTCTGGGCCAAGACAATCTCCCCTAAATACTACTTGGATTGGCTCATGTTGTGCTACCTCAGGAGAAAGCAGGTAACAGTATGTCCCAAACAAAGATAAGTTATTCGAAGACAGGAAAGAAGTTACAATAAGAAAACTATATAGCCCCCCAAATAAGAAAACACTTGTGATTCTCTTTAGTGTAGGACTCCTAGATTTTACAATATGTAGCTCTAGAGTTTCAAAATCAAAATAATTGACAATCAATTAAAATTAAATAAATCAAAGCATTTATGAAGTACCCACAATGTGCCAGCTAGGTGGTGCAATGGTTAGAATACTGGACTTAGAGTCATGAAGACCTGAGTTCAAATCTGGCCCCAGACACTTACTAGCTGTGTGACCCAGGGAAAGCCACTTAACCTTGTTTACCTCAGTTTTCTCATCTGTAAAATGAGCTGGAGTAGGAAATGGCAAAACACTCCAGTCTTTTTGCCAAGAAAACCCTAAATGGGATCATGAAATATCAGACACAACTGAAACAACTGAATAACAAAACAATATGCCAAGTGCTATGCTGGGTGCTGGTGAAAGAAAGACATAAGGGAAAAAGTTACTGCCCTCTCTTAAGGAAGACATCTGGTTCACATATAGGGATGGACAAAACATATACAAAATAAACACAGGACAATTTTGAGGGGAAAGGCACTAACAGCTATGGAACTCAACAGACACTTCAGGCAGAAAATAGTGCTTGAGCTAGGTCCTGAAGGAAACTAGGTAGTCTAAGAGGCAACTGTTGGAAGGGAACTATGTTTTAGTCTAGGCATAGGGACCCAGCCAGTGCAAAGGTGTGGAGATGGGAAATGTAATGTCATGCATAAGGAATAATAAGGCTAGTTTGGCTGGACCATAGAGTGCATGGAAGGAGGTTTTTATGTAATAAGACTGGAAAGGTAGGTTGGGCCTGGTATGGAAAGGAATTTAAATGCCAGTAGAGTTTATATTTTGCCCTAGAAGCCAAAGAGGAGGTGGGAGAATAACATGGTCAGACCCATGCTTTAGGAAAATTATTTTAGAAAAGCTTTGGTCCGTGTTTCATTCTTTTTCATTTCTTTCTGTCCCTACTTAAAAAAAAGCCCTCTACATCTTGAACCACCACCTGCTGAGGATATGTGGGTTTGTAGAAACATTGAATTATGACATTGGTAGATATTTACCCCAGCCTTCTGTTTCATTTTAATTCTAAAGTCTAAGATCTGTCTGACACAGACTTATAACAAGATTCACTTACACTTTATAAAAATTGGCAGTGAGACTAACCAGATAAAGACGAAACTGCTTCTTGAATTCAGTAACTGTCATAACTGCAGGTCAGAGGATCAAAATGTGGAGCTGGAAGGGACCTTGGAATGCATTTGGGCCAATACTCTTGTTTTACAGATGACAGAACTGAGGCCCAGATTGGTAAAATAACTGGGCCACACAAAGTAGTTAGTGGAATAGTTAGGTTTCAAAAGCTTGGTACTGTCTCCCTGTGCTTTATCTCAAGTACAGCTGCAAAAGAAGGGACTTACATCATCAAGGTAATGTAGAGACTCTCCTGTGTAGACCAAGGGCAAACCACTTAGTTTTTCTGGCTTCAGGTTTTCTCTTCTACAAAATAGGAGGTTTGGACTTCAAAGTTCCTCAGGTCTCTGTCAAATCTAAATCATATGAGCTCCAAACTCACAATTGTCAGTTACCACCTGCGTTTCCTCCAGGCCCATAGCCCATGCCTTCCACAGTGTCTGCTCCTGTGTGCACCTGCAGGGTCTTACCTGCAGCCTAATTAATTTCTGCTATAAACCCACTCTCCCTGGTGCTTTCACTCCCACTGTTGTCTCTATAGTGCTTCTCACACACGCCTCAACAAATTGTAAATTAATGTTTTTGTTATAATCAGTGATAATTATGCAACTCACCCACCATCGCAATACAATATGGGGATCTGGTAGTAATTATAGAAACACTTTCAAGATACCTCAACCTCCCTCATGCTGCATCTGAGGTTTATCTTATCAGGGTCTTTTCTTCTTTGTATGTTCATTAAGTCAAAAGTTAGCTGGGTTGGGAAGGCTCCTCTGGGGCCCCCAGTGAACATGAAATCATCAGCACTTTTTAGGTATCATACATTAACTCGAGAGTAAGAATGGCTATCACCCTCCCTCTATTGCACTTTTAAATTGTTTTGTTTTCTTTTTCTGAATGCTATCATTTCCCTGGATTGTGACATATACGCTGTTTATGACAGGCAATTTCTACCAGCACCTGAACCCATTATGCAGCATCATTCATACTTGAAAAACAGTGACAGTTGTGAGCAAATTACATTGGCAGACCCTCAGTAAAGAAAATTACTCAACAGGAGACATCCTGAATCAATTAATGAAAGCATAACTCAGCTGTAATTGGGTGATTCTCTGACACCAGGAAAAAGCAACCACTTTCACTTCCTGTAATACATTTTTCTTCAGTTCTGTTTAAAACCAATGACCTTATTTAGGGCACAGAGGGGGTTCACAGGAATCGGAACATGGCCCATTTACCAGAAAATACTCAAGTTTTCCAGAGATAGTATTCTCCTCTGCTCTAGTCTGAGATCTCTGCCTCACTGTCTGGACACTGTGGAGATACTGAATTTTCTGGTTTTCCCCCTCATGGTATGCTTGTAATTGGACAAGCACAGAATACTAAGTGAAAAATCCCAAGTCAGCTTCTGCTGTGGTTGTGATTTTGGAAAATTAGAAAACCTTTACAGGCAAGCTACCGAATTTCCCTGAGCAGGCAAAAACGTGCCCCAGAGAGGGGAGTAAGAGAAAGCAAGGAGAAGCAAAGCAGTTTTTCATAGACATAGGGCAAGATCTTTTTAGGTTCTTGGATGCTCTGGTGCTGTTTTTTTCTTTGGATGCTTCCTAACTCTGACACATTTTCTCACTGTAAGCTTCTCATTCACTGACAGTATAATGGAAAGAGTATTGGTTCTGAAGTCAAAGGACCTGGGCTTAAATCCCACCCCTTATGTTTGCTATGACCTTGTATGTATATGACCTTGACAAAGTCTCTTATCCTCTCTTGGACCTCCTCAGTTTACTCATCTGTAAAATAAGGGAGTTAAATTAAATGGTTTTAAGGGTTTCTTCCATTTGAAGATTATATTTGTAGTCTTAAAAATAATGCAATATCTATCATCATCTTGAACAAATCAAAGATGAATAAATGTTTATTGTAAAAACCAAGGACCTTGGGGCGGCTAGGTGGCGCAGTGAGTAAGAGCACCGGCCTCGGAGTTGGGATGACCCGAGATCAAATCCGGCCTCAGAAAATGAGCACCCACGCATAAATAATGACTAGCCGTGTAACCTTGAGCAAGTTACTTAACCCTAATTGATTTAAAAAAAAAAAAGAGTTTAAAAACCAAGGACCTAGGAAGAAGGGATGGGGACATAGAAAAGGAAGAATAATAAAACCTTTAAGTTGTAAGGGAACTTAAAAGTTAGTTTGTCTAGCCTCCTATCTCATACATAAGACCCCCTTATAACATCTCTGTCAGGTGGTGATATAGCTAGCCTCATACTAAATACTTTCAGTGACAGAAATCCCTCTGCTATGCACATTTGGCCCTTTTGATTTTCACATAGATTTGTTATACTACTTTAACTTACACTGAGCCAAAATTCTTGTAACTTCTACTGATTTAGCCTTAGTTTTCCTTTGTACAGTTGTGAAAACATATCCTTTCTTTTTTTTATTTTTTAAACAAATGCTTTATTAACTTCTGTATTACATCATTAATTTCCGCCAGATTTTGAGTTACAATCATTTTCCCCCCATTATTCCCCTACCCAACCTCCCAGAATAGCAGTTCCACAAGATATCGCTTCCTCCAATCTGCTCTCTCCCATACCTTCTCCCATACCCCCTTTGACTTTGCCATTAGAGGAAGGTGAATCTTTGTGTCCCAATGCCTGCACATCTTATCTCCCAATTACAAGCAAAAGAGTATTAATAATAGTATTTATATATATTTGAAACATTTAATGTTAAGACCTCGAATTTCAGATCCATTTCCTTCCTCCCTTGTCACCCATTCCCTCTGGGGAGACAAGTAATTCAGTATATGTTGTACATGCCTAGCTATGCAAAACATTATCATAGTAGATATATTGTACAAGGCTGCTTATAATTCCCTCCCACTCATCCCACCCCCAACCTGGTCCATTCCCTACATGATCCTGTCCCTCTTCTATAGTGGGTACTTCCAACCTTCCCTCCCCCCAAGGATGCCCCTCCCCATCAATCATCCCTCCTCTCATCCCCCTTCCCCCTATTCTGCTGCAGGTTGAGATATCCCATTTAGTATGTATGTCATTCTCTCCCTGAACCAAATTCAATGAGAATGTGGATTTGCCTTTTTTTTCCCTTTCTATTCTCCCCCTCCCTTGCAACCACTTCCCCTTGCTTCTTCTACATGAGATAGTTTACCCTACCCTGTATATGTATTCATATGACCACACACCCTTCTTCCATTATTTTCATAGTGAGAAAGATATCATCACTCACAGTTACTGTTTTTCCATATAGGAATGTAAATAGTTCAAGTTTGATAAGTTCCTTTTGATTTCTTTTCCCTGATTACCTTCTCAGCCATCTCTTGCTTCTTGTGTCTGGATGTCAAATTTTCTATTCAATTCTGTTTTTTTCCTCAAGAATGCTTGAAAGTCCTCTATTCCACTGAATGACCATATTTTCCCCTGAAACAAAATACTCAGTTTTGCTGTGTAGGTGACCCTTGGGTTCATTCTCAGCTCTTTTGCCCTCTGGAATATCATATTCCATGCCCTTCGATCCCTCAGTGTAGAAGCTGCCAGGTCCTGGGCTATTCTGATTGTGTTTCCACAATATTGAAATTGTTTCTTCCTGGCTGCTTGTAGTATTTTCTCCTTGATCTGGGGATTCTGGAACCTGGCTATAATATTCCTGTGAGTTTTCTTTTTGGGATCTTTTTCAGGAGGTGATCAGTGGATTCTTTCAACCTCTATTTTGCCCTCTGGATCTAAAACATCAGGGCAATTTTCCTTGAGAATTTATTGAAGGGTGATTTCTAGGTTCTTTCTTTGGTCATGGCTTTCAGGTAGTCCAGTAATTTTTAAATTGTATCTCCTGGATCTATTTTGCAGGTCAGTGGTTTTTCCCATGAGATATTTCACATTGCCTTCTAATTTTTCATTTGTTTGGATCTGCTTAACAGCATCCTGATTTCTCATAAAGTCATTAGCTTCCATTTGCTCCAGTCTGACTCTGAAGGAATGAATCTCCTCAGTGAACTTTTGAGATTCTTTTTCCATCTGGCAAATTCGACTTTTTAAGGCATTCTTCTCCTCATTGCCCTTTTGGGCCTCCTTTGCCATTTGAGTTAGTCTATTTTTTAAGGTGTTGTTTTCCTCAGTCAGGCTGTTGACCCTCATTTCATACTTTTCCTGCATCCTTCTCATTTCTCTTTCCAATTTTTCCTCCACTTCTCTTATTTGATTTTTAAAGTCCTTCTTAAGGTTCTCTATGGCCTGCAACCCGCTCATGTTTTCCCCTGGGGCTTTTGGAGCAGGACTTCTGACCTCACAGTCCTTTTCCCGCTCTATGTCCCCAAAATAGGAGTCTAGGGTTGCATTTTTCTGTTTCCTTTGCCTTGGCATGTTGCCACTTAATTACTTGACTTTTGGGCTTGTTGCCACACTATGGCTTTAAGGCCAGATAGAGGAATTTTCGTCCTGAATGTGTGGGGGGCAACTTCCGTTTCTGGCAAGCTGTAAACCCACCCACTACTTCCACCCTAGATCACAATCCAGATCCAGGGAGGTTAAAGCAAGAGCGATTACCCCCCGAAGACTGATTGGTGGATCTCCCTATAATTTTGCAGGCCGGGAGCTGGAGCTGCCTCTGAAAACTACAAAATGGCATGTCTCTTCAGCGGCTTCTAGCCCCCAGCGGAGGGAGCCGACGCATTCCCCCAAATACAGGTCCCAAAGTCCATAGGACACTAACCTCTTACTTTTTCCTAGGCATGTCTATGTTGATAATTCTGGAGTCTCCACAGCTGCCGGTGTTCTGGGGTTCCTCCAGCCGGCTGCTGGCCCTGCCACCCTGGGGCTAAAACCTTGGCTCACGCGGACCTGGGCTCCGCTAGGCTCCGCTAGGCTCCGCTAGGCTCTGCTTCCTGCTCTCTTCGCGTTGTGCGCTGCCAGGTCCCAGACCGCTGTGCTGGTCCTTCCTGCAGGGTTGCTGGGCTGTCCTCAGTGGGAGGTTAGCTTCTCTGTGGTGTTCTGTGGGTGCTGGGGCTCCAGACGTTGTTCAGAGTCCCCTTTTACATCGTTTGGGGGGAATGTGGGGGCAGAGAGGCTTGGATGAGCTGTTTCTACTCCGCCATCTTGGCTCCGCCCCTCCTTTCTTTCTTCCAAGTAATTTTGTTGTTTCTCAGCTGTGTCTGACCCTTCAGTTTTTCTTAGCAAAAATACTGGAGTGGTTTCCTATTTTCTTCTCCCACTCATTTTACAGATGAGGAAACTGAGGCAAACAGGGTTAAGTGACTTGCCCAGGGTTACACAGCTAGTAAGTGCCTAAGGGTAGTCTTTCTGATTCAGGAGTGGTTCTCTACCCACTATGCCACCTACATGGTAGTCCTTCACACATCTGAAAACAGCTATCCTGCTCCCCATTTCTCCAATATCTTCTTACATTCTGGGATATTAATCAGGTGCTCCTTCTTCTCCTTATTTTGAGTCCACCTATCATCCTGAGTGTCCACTACTGGATGAACTCTGACTTTTAAGTATCCCTAAGGTTATATATAGCATGTTAGAACTGGGAAAGGCTTGCAGAGAGTACCTAGTTCAACCTCTTCACTCTATACATGAAAACACTGAGAAACATACAGATTGTTTGTCTTACCCAAAGTCTCAGCTAATTAGAGGAAGGGCCCTTCGGACAAAAACCCAGGTCTCCTCACTCCCAATACCATGAGACTTCATTGCCTTTCCAAAGTGAACACAGAATTCTAGCTATGGTCTTCCCATTATGGAGTTTACTCAGTTTATTATGTCCTACTGTTCGGGAACTATCCTCTTTCTAAATGTAACCTGAGATATAATTAGCTTTTGTTGTCAGACACAGAATGGATTGAGTCATATTGAATTTGTAGACCAGTGAAAGAACTAAATCTTTTTCACATGTTCTCCTATCTCCCCATGCCTTTCCCACTTGTGTATTGGATTTTTATGACCTAAGTGTAGCTTAATCTTGTTAGTTTCAGTTCCTCATTTCAGCCTGCTGAGATCTCTTGGCTCCAGATCAATATTACTCAATATATTAACTATCCTCCTCCAAGCTTTGGGTCATCAAAGTTGAGAAATTTGTAACCTAAATCTTCATCTAAGTCATTAGTAAATATTTTAAACAGAACAGGGCTGAGCACAAAGCCTTACTGCCTAACACTGGAGACCTCTGTCTAGGTTAACATTAATGAATTAAAAGGGTTAATTTTTCTTTTAAATCATTGTTTATTCCATCATTTCAGATTTAACATTCTTTTAGTTTATGGAGAAAATAGCAAGAAAAAGGTTCTCTGTTTATATTACAGCTTATGTCTGAAATGGTAGGGCTACCTTTGCTCATCCTTTTATTTACTCCAAGTATCTCTATTCGGAAAGTCCCCTTTCCTGTCTTTTGGATATGTCCTTTAAAAATCTTAGTTCATCAAAGAGCTCCTCATTTGGCCACATCTGTCCCTTTTGATGCCATTTCTTTCCTTATCAAGATCATATGCAATTATATTGTCAGAATTTAATTTTTTTCCTCTTCCTTTTACATTCTTTTCTTTCTTAATGGTTCTGGTTAAGACATCCATTATCTGTATCTTTGCTGGATTTTTAAAAAGTTATCCTAAAATTGAGGCCACACATTTGATCGTTCAATTCCACAAACATTTATTAAGTGACTATGGTATACAGAGCACTGTGCTAGGTCAAGTGTTCTGTGACTTCACACTGTTGGTCACTCCAGGAACCTGGCATTTCTACTTCACCAGATTGTCTGTATTTATCAGAATTAAGTCACAGTAGTGCTCATTGTTGCTTTCTCCAACTATGGAAAGATAAAATTGTGAGGAAAACAAGAAAAAAATATCAGATGCTCTATTTATAAAAGAATGAAAATTCTATCTCAATCAGTAAACATTTAAATGTTTTGTAAAAATTTTTTAAAGGCTAAAGACAGTACCTGCCCTCAAGGAGCTCACAATGTAATGGGGGAGACAACATGAAATTATATACAAATAAGCTATATACATATAAACACTTGAATGTTACATATAAACACACACATATATGCATATACACATCAACTGTTAAGTAGTTTTTGCCTCCCTTCATTAATGTTTAAAATTTACTTTTCTATTATAAATTGGGTTATTATAATTATAAATTATAATAATTATTATTGTAAATCATAATAATTATTATTATCCATTGAACATTATCCATTATTATTCATTGGAGGGTAGAGATTTGATGCCATAGAGATTCTTCCCATCCCCCTTCCTAAATATTTTCTTCTATGGATTACTTCCTTCACTATAACTTTCATTTCAGTGTTGCATCTGATATTCTCTAGCATTTGAAAATAAGAAAAATAACACCTAGCTCATAATGACACTTTAAGGTTTGCAAAATGATTTACAAATATTGTCTCATCTTATCTTGACAAACAGTCCTGGGAGGCAGGTGCTATTATCATTCTCATTTTCCAGACGAGGAAACCGAGCTAGAGAGAGGTTAGCTGACTTACTCATGATCATATAGTGAATGTCTGAGGCCAGATTTGAACTCAAATGTTCCTGACTCCTGCTCCAGAGCTCTATGCACTATGCAACCTGATCATTTTCTCCTTCATATTTTTTTAAGTAAACTTTCTCTTGATCAGAGCAGCAAACACTTCCTTACAGTGAAATCCTTGTTTTTTAATAGTGACTATGACAGCAACATTAATAGCTAATATTTATGAAGCACTTTAAATTGTGCAAAGTGCTTTACAGATATAATCCCATTTGATTCTCAGAGCAACCCTGTGGAAGGGATGCTATTATTATCTCCATGGTACAGGTGAGGAATCTGAGACTAAGAGAGATAAAAGGACTTGTCCAGGTTTACATAACAAGGATTGAAACTTCAAACCTCCAAGCATCCAATCCAAGGATTGGAACTCAAGTCTTCCTACCTCCAAGTCAGAACTGTACTACCTAATTACCTTTTTGTTTTCTTGCTTCTGAGAAGTGTGAGATGTACTACATATGTCTTCACAAACATGCTTTCAATGCAGATGTATAACCAACGACAAGAATAAGGATTATAAGATAATATTTTTATGATGGAAGGTATATAAATTCAACAGTAACCAGATGCAAAGTAAAACTGACAGTCTTTGGGATTTTCCAGGTCTAATAATACAGTTAACAGCAAGTTATCATAGAATGGACACTATATCAAGAGCCAAGAAACCTGTGTCCCAGTCTTGGCTTTTCCCTTCTCTAACTCTGTTAACTGGGCAAGTTGCTTAATTTGTCCCTGGATTTTGGTTTATCAACTTTATAACAAGGGATTGGACCCTAAAAATAACTCAAGATTTCCTGTATTTTGAATCCCAGAAAATATAAATAGTCATTTCTATATATATTTTGAAAAACAAATTGTTCATATACTGATTTGAAATGTTTATTATAGCAAAGGAAAAAGAAGGTTTATGGAAAACAGATCCTCCTCCTTCCTCCCTCTATGAACTCTCGTTTTGCCATCAGACAATTCAAAACAGTGTATGTTCTGGTACATTTGGAATGAATCACAGTTCTTTTTTTAACAGTCTTTTTCTAGTGCAGTGGGAGGGGAGTTGATTGGGAAATTGACAACTGAGTCCCTGAATTGATTTGATGAAATTACAGAGCGTAGACCTTTGTCAGAAAGAAATTACCTGTGGAGGTGGATGTACACCCTGGCTCAGAACTGAAAGACATCTTCTTTGGGATGATGGAGCAACTGACTGGTCTTCATGTTTTCTCAAAAATAGAGGGTTATGTCAAAGATGATTGACAACTGAGTTAGTAGGAACTTACTTTCTTGGTGTTCTATAAGAGAGTTGGAAATAACTCTTTATTCTTTTTTGGGCCCATCCTCTTTTGGGATGCAACCAGTGCTTTCTCCACCTTGGACATCCAATGGGGTAAGTAAGGGTTTTTACCTTCCCCTGCCCCTATGTGGCAATGTCAGCTCCAAGCACATGTGAACAGAACCATATGCTTTCCTGGGGATCCTGAATCTCTGGTCACATTCTGCTTTCCATTTCCTTCCATAAGAACAGGCTAGCAATTAGCAATCTTGAGAAAAGGATGTTGCCAGTCCTGGTGTCAACTTTGTGAATTTGAGAGTTTAGGAGCGATGGGGTTGGGTGCCAGATGTCTAGCAGGAAGAAATTCCTAAAACAAGACCACTTCTTGGAGGAAAAGAATACCACTTCCAGGAGGGTTCTGTAGTGAAAGGACTAAAATAAGCTCAAGGCATACACAGGCTGGTCATGAGGTTTGGACCTTGTGAACTGCTCTGACAGTTGTGTAGGTCTGAGACGAGTGTGAAATATCTGTTCAGCAGTCTCAAAAAGTTGCCTTTACTTGTCAGGAGAGTGCAATGAATTTTATGAGTTACTGTTTATGCTTTTTTGCATTTGTCAATGTACATCTTGGAGTCATTTGTGTTTTTATCATTTTCTGTGGTAGAAGAAATAAATTGCTATCCTATGCCCAGCATCCATTTTATGTTCTGAGGATTTATTCTAGAAAGTACCCTATTACTTTCTCCTAGGGATGCTCTAGATATGAACCATATCTAAGGTAGATTTTTTCCCAAGTGTCCTTCCACTCTGGCAGGTTCTAGACGTAGAGCCTTACAAATTTCATGCATCTCTAGCAATCTCTGAAGTAATGGGAGGTTACCCAGTACTGCTGCTCACTTAAATGAAGAGACCCCATTCCTTTTATCTGTGGGCTTGTAGATTACTATTTTTTTTTGTAATTTTATTGGAAAAAGCACTTACTATAGTTCCTCATTGCAAATCTTGATCTTTATCAGGACTGGTGAAAATGTCAGGTTTTTGCTTGACTAATTATAGAGAAGCTTGGTGGTCTGCCTTCTATTCTGGTAGCCATCTTGATAGGAAGCCATTTCATTTAGCAATAAAGAGATCATTGATGTCCTTGGAAAGAGTGGTTTCAATTAAGTGATTGGGTCAGAAGCTAAATCACAATGTTTTAAGAATCCAGTGGGAGCTGGAAAAGTGAAGCAATGCGTATAAGCAGCATTTTCTAAGAGTTTAACTATGAAAGAGGAAAATACAGTTTGAGAGTTTTAGGAGATAGTTGAGGCAAGTAAAGGTGTTTTTTTTTAAATAAAATTTTATTGTTATTATTTTCTAATATTTCCCTCCTCCAACTATTCTTATAATTTTAAGAATAAAAAAGTGAAGCAAAATTCAGCAAAACTAGCCAACATACAACTATCAAAAAAATTCATGCCCCACACTGAATTTCTCATTTTTGCAATTTCTCATTTGAACAATTCAGCTTTGATTGTTTTATTGTCATTTTTGTTTCCATTTATATAGTCATATTCACTGTGTATATTATTTCCTTAGTTCTACTTACTTCACTTTGCATCAGTTCGTGATTTCCCATGCTTCTCTTTATTCATCATATTCATTCTTTCTTATTATTAGCAAAGTCATATTCCATTGCATTCATGTATTAAACCTTGTTAGATATGTGATACAAAATTTTCCTGATCAACCACTTCCATTATTAGTTGCATTAATTTCATTAATGTAGAAGCTTTTCAATTTTACATAATCAAAATGATTATGTTTTATCATTACCTTTGTCCTTTTTTAGGTTAAGAATTTGCCCCCTAGCTATAGCTATAAAAAGTATGTGATCTGTTTCTCTTCTAATTTTTTTATGGTATAATCTAAACTATTCAGATTACATATCTGTTTTTAGTTTATTGTGGTATATAGTGGAAGATGATTATCTAAACCTAATTTGTGCCAGATTGCTATTTTTCCCAGAAATTCTTATTAAATAGGAAGTTCTTTCCTAGGTCACTTATGTTTTGGAATTCATCCAACATTGTATTGCTGAGTTCAATTATTTATTATTCTTCCTTGTCTAATCTATTCAAAGAATCATAGATTTAGAGCTGGAAAGGACCTTAGAAGTCATCAGATCCAACCCCTTCATTCTCCTTTTAAAAAAAATCATTCTATTTTTAATTTATGAAATAAAATAAGCATTTCTATAAAATAGAATAAAAAAGATGATTTCACATGAAACTGCAACTTACAAATATATAATACATCATAAAGTTTTCATGTAACTTTCTTTTTTTTCTTCCTTCTCCTCCCTCCCCCATAGCTAGCATTAGATACAAATATTAATTTTATTATTAAAATTAAATATTAAAAATATGTGTAATGTGTGTGTGCATGTGCTCTACACATACTATAGAATATGATATTTTCTATGTAATATGTAGTATATATAGTATAACATATAGTACTATATATTCTATAAACACTTTTATTTATCAGTTCTTTCTCTGAATACAGAAGAAACTGAAGCTCAGAAAAGTTAAGTGACTTGCCCCCCAGGGTAATATACCCAGTATGTGTCTGAGGTAGGATTCGAATGTAGGTTTTCCTGGTTCCAGCCCTAACGCTCTATTGTACCACCTATTATACTGATCTACTTTTCTATTTTTTAGCCAGTACTAAATAATTATTTAATATTTTATACAGTTCAATATCTGGAAGTTCTATTTTACTTTCATTCCTATTTTTTCCCATTATTGCCCTTTAAATTCTAGAGATTTTGTTCATCCAAATGAATTTTGCTATTATATTATATAGCTCTGTAAAGTATCACTTTGGCAGATTTATTGGTATAGCATTTAATCTGTAAATTCATTTAAGTAGTATTGTCATTCTTTTTATATTGGCATGGCCTAGCCAGGAATATTGGTTAGTGATGTGTGTGTGTGTGTGTGTGTGTGTGTGTGTGTGTGTGTGTGTACATATACATATACAGAAGCACACATAAAATTATTTTTCCCCTGGGTGCTGAGTCATTTTTACATTGCTGGCATAAATAATAGTGTTTAGCACAATTCCTGGAACATAGCCCTTAATAAATGCTTATTTACTGCTATTTTATTATTAAAAATAATATTCCTTTTTAAAAAGTAGTACTGGGTAATGGATAGAAGGCTGGCCTCAGAGTCAGGAAGACCTGGGCTTGAGTTCTGCCCCAAACACATATTGGCTGTGTGATCCTGTATAGTTTACTAAGAGTGTAAGTTGCAGAACAGTTGTTGATATGTTGCTATGTATTTACAGAGACGTTTCCTCACCAGGAGTTCCTTGAACCAATGAAATTACATTTCTGACTTAAAAATAGAAATTCTTTATAACTTGTCCTGATTCTCTTAAATTAAAGTCAAAAGCTCTTCATGGTACATAGAGGATGGTAGTATAATGAAGAGGCAAGGAGACAATGTCTGACTACTAGGTGAGAGGAGAAAAGGCAAAAGAAGAAACAAGAAATAGCTAAAAGTTAACATTTCTTTAGAATACCTCTGAAGATATACCAGCTGATCAGAGTTACTGTTTGCATTATGGTGTTGGCAGCAATCTGCTAACTGCTGATCATAAACACCTGGGCAAGCAACCCCAGATAGCAAAGGCAGGAAATCCTGCTCTAAAAGCTTATTTAGGAGTCTTGGCAAAAAAATGCCCATAGAAAAATGAACAGGTGCAGCAAATGAGCAACTTTCCATGGTAGTTCATGATGAACATTGGTAGCAAGAGCTGCAGTGAACCAAAGATTGACATTTTAGCAGGCATGGAGGGGGAAGGGAACATTACAGTGATTGTCAGAAACCTAATAATTAATTAACAACTCCACATTTATAAAATTCTTTTTTTCCTTCCTGTCACAAGAAAAGGTTAAAGGGATGTTGGGATGTCTAATTTCCAACTTATTAGGGAAAATGAAGATTTTTGAGAGAAAACAAAGAAGAATAGAGTGAGGAGGAAGAGGAATCCTAATTTGCATCATCAGGGTCTGACACAGAGAAGGGAAGGACCATGGAATCTTTTGAACTATTCAATAGGTTCCAGAATTCCTATACAGTTATTCCTTCTACATTGCAGCTTTCTGCATTGTGGTTTCGATATATCACAAGTCAGCATAAGAAACTAGATGGGGATTTTTTTTGGAGTTTTTCAGAAGCCACAGACAACATGTGAAGGCCAGCAGATGACATAGAACCTATGACCAAATACTTAACCCAAATTTCACAATAAGGTACTGTAAATACCCCATAAAAGAAAAAGAAAAAAATTCAGATTTCTTTTCTGACATGAAGGGAGGGCCAAAAAATTTCACAGATTTTCCAGGTTGTGGGGGTGGTACACTACTAACCCCCAAGATGTGGAAGGGATAATTACAGTAAAAAGAAATGGATTTTCTGGAAAGGAGGCATCTTCCTGTCTTCCATTGAATGCTGATGAAGGTTCACATGTGGTAGCAGGAGAGAAGGCATATTTTGTATCCAAATGCAAAAGGTACAAGTCCTGGTAGTAGATGACTTCCTACTTAGGTGGCTATGTGTCAACTAGAAATGACCAATTAGGAAATATATGGAAAAGTTTCCCTTGACTTGTCAAATTTGATAACTTCTGGTTGTGGTGATTCATGTAGGAATAAATAGTAACAGAAAGGATCCAGAGAGTATTTCTAGGTTTTATGAAATCCAGGGTAGGAAACTGAAGATGATAGGGGCCATGGGTAGTATTTTCATCACTGCTCCTGGTTAAAAAGAGGGACTTTAGAAGATAAAGGATTTGGAGAGGGACTAGCTGCTGAAGAAGATGGTGTCAGAAAATGGGATTGGGGGGCGGCCAGGTGTCACAGTGAGTAGAGCACCAGCCCTGGAGTCAGAAGGACCTGAGTTTGGATCCGGTCTCAGATACTTAACACACACACAAACAAAAACCTATCCGTGTGACCTTGGGCAAGTTACTTAACCCCAATTGCCCTCCAAAAAAAAAAAAAAAGAAAAAAAAAGAAAATGGGATTGGAATTTTTAGACTGAGGCTTAATAAAGGAATAATAGATAAGACCAGGCAAGGATGGTGCACTTAGGAAGAATACATTTGTCTAGTGACTTTTAGAACTTAAGGAAAAAGGTTTAAAATATAAATGGAGTCCTTATCTCCCTCTCAGATTCCTCCTTCTCCTTTTCTCCCCTTCCTTATCCCCTTCCCCTTCCCTTTCCCTCTCCCTCTTCCCCTCCCTCTCTCCCTCCTTCCCTATCCTCATCCTACACTCCATCCTTTCTCCTTCCTCCCTTCCCCAGCCTAGACAATGCCTTAGTGGAGATGGCCAAGGAGGCCACAAAGCCCACTGAGTTGGACATTACAGGGCTGTGCCAGGACATGTTCTCCAAAATGGCCATGTATCTTATGGGTGAGCTGACAGCCACCAGTGAAGATAATAAACATCTGGAAATCATAAACAAATTGACTAGCTTGAAGTATCCAGAAATGATATATATTGCAGTAATCATAAGTAGAAACCTAAAGGTCTTAAACCAGAAACCAGCCTTACCTGGATCAGATCACTTTAATCGAGGAGCAAGTAGCAACTCTCCAGCAGGCAGCTTACAAGTTGGATGCATATTCAAAGAAACTAGAAGCAAAGTACAAGAAGTTAGAGAGGCAATGAGAGAATTCTTTAGCACAAAGACTTTAACTCCAAGAATATTTTATAAGAAATATGTAGGATGGGGGGGGGGGGTGCGCTGAGCCAAGATGGCAAAGTAGAAAGTGCACTTCTACCACACTCTAGCCAACACCACTTCAAAATCATGTAAAAGGGGACTCTGAACAACCTCTGGAGCTCCAGCACCCACAGAACAACACAGAGAAGCTAACCTCCCACTGAGGACAACCCAGCAGGGAGCATCCAGTGCTGTGCTCTGGGAGCCAAGCCCAGGACCTCTTGAATTGGAGATTTTAGCCCCAGAGCAGCCAGACCAGCAGCCGGCTGGAGGGACCCCAGAACACCAGCTGCTGTGGCTTTTCCAGAATTACCAACACATAGATGCTTAGGACAAAGTGAGAGATTAGTGCCCTATGGGCTTTAGGACCAGTTTTTGGGAGTGTGTCAGCTTCCTCCCCTGGGGGTGAGAAGCTGCTGAGCAGCCGAGGCACAGCCACCATTTTGCAGATTCACTTGCAGCTTCAGCTCCTGGCCTGCAGACTAGGGGATCTGGCAATCAGTCTGGGGGGGTAATCGCTCTTGCTTTAGCCTCCCTGGATCTGGATTGCGGTCTGGGGTGGAGGTCATGGGGAGTGTGACCAGTTTGCCAGAGTGTGTGGGGGCTTCAGAGAGGGCATCCAACTAATACCTCTGAAAGTTGAGAAGACCCCAACATTTGGGACAGAGACTCCCCTGTCTGGGGGCAGAGTCCTAGTGTGGCAACAAGCCCAAAAGTTAAATAATTAAGTGGCAACATGCCTAGTCAAAAGAAACAAAATAAACAGAAAAATTCAACATTAGACTCCTATTTTGGGGACAAAGAGGATCAAAAGCTCACTGAGGAGATTCATTCCTTCAGAGTTAGACTGGAGCAAATGGAAGCTAATGACTTTATGAGTAATCAAGATGCTGTTAAACAGATCCAAACAAATGAAAGAATAGAAGGCAATGTGAAATATCTCACGGGGAAAAACCACTGACCTGCAAAATAGATCCAGGAGAGATAATTTAAAAATTATTGGACTATCTGAGAGCCAGATCAAAGAAAGAACCTATAAATCATCCTTCAAGAAATTCTCAAGGAAAATTGTCCTGACGTTTTAGATCCAGAGGGGAAAATAGAAGTTGAAAGGATCCACCAATTACCTCCTGAAAAAGATCCCAAAAAGAAAACTCTGAGGAATATTATAGCCAGGTTCCAGAATCCCCAGATCAAGGAGAGCATACTACAAGCAGCCAGGAAGAAACAATTTCAATATTGTGGAAACACAATCAGAATAGCACAGGACCTGGCAACTTCTACACTGAGGGATTGAAGGGCATGAAATATGATATTCCAGAGAGCAAAGGAGCTGGGATTAAAACCAAGAATAACCTACCCAGAAAAACTGAATATCTTGTTTCAGGGGAAAATATGGTCATTCAGTGGAATAGAGGACTTTCAAGCATTCTTGAGGAAAAAAAAGCAGAGTTGAATAGAAAATTTGACATTCAGACACAAGAAGCAAGAGATGCTTGAAAAGTTAAACAGGGAAAAGAAATCAAAAGAAACTTATCAAAGTTGAACTATTTACATTCCTACATGGAAAAACAATAACTGTAACTGATGAAACCTTTCTCAGTATGGAAATAGTTGAAGAAGGATATATGGGCATATTAATACATATATGAGTGTGTGTATATATGTTTACAGATATTCATGGATAGAGGGCACAGGTCGAATTTGGTGGGAAGGGATGATACTTAAGGGGTGAAGTTAAGAGGTGAGAAAGGAATGTGGCAAGAGGATATGGGGAGAGACAGGGTGGGGTAAACTATCTCATATAGAAGAGGCAAGGGGAAGTGGTTGCAGGGGAGGGGAAGAACAGAAAGGCACAAAGGCAAAACAATATTCTCATTGAATTTGGCTCAGGGACGGAATGCCAATGATAAATGGGATATCTCATCCTGCAGGAGAGTAGGGGGAAGGGGGATGAAAGGGGGGATGATGGAGGGGACGGCATGCTGGAGGGAGGGGAGGTTGGAGGCACCCACTTTTGAAGAGGGACAGGATCAAAGTAGGGAATGGACCAGGTGGGGGGTGGGATGGGTGGGAGGGAAATATTAGCAGTCTTTTACAATATATCTACTATGGTAATGTTTTGCATAGCTATACATGTACAACATATACTGAATTGCTTATCTTCCCAGCGGGAGTGGGTGACAAGAGAGGAAGGGAGTGGATCTGGAATTTGAAGTTTTAAAATTAAATGTTTCAAATATATATAAATACTATTATTAATACTATTTTGCATGTAATTGGGAGATAAGATGTTCAGGCATTGGGATACAGAGATTCACCTTGCCCTAATGGAAAAGTTGAAGGGGGTATGGGAGAAGATATGGGAGAAAGCAGATTGGATGAGGGGATATCCTGTGGTACTGCTATTCTGGGGTGGTGGGTAGGGGAAAATGGGGAAAAATTGTAACTCAAAGTCTGGCAAAAATGAATGATGTAAACCAGAATTTAATAAAGCATTTGGAAAAAAAAGAAATATGTGGGATGGAACTTATCACTAGGTTTCAGTTCCTAAAAGGAAGTTGTGCTGCTGATCCAAGGAGAATCCCAGCCCCCACCTCTGGCTGGATGTGTAACTGGCCATCCATGGTGTTTTCTTCAGTCTGTACCACTGGAACCTCATATTAGCATGTGCTTCCTTGTGTGCTCTGGACTAAGGTTCAGAAATCAGGATCAACCCCATTTATAGCAGACACTGATGAGAGGGTTCTCGTCTACCTGTCTTGTCCTTTGGTCCCCTCCACTAGGCCCCCCACTCCCCTCATAACCTGTTCTTCAACTTAAATAATAAATGCCAATGTATGAAAAAAATGTAAATGGAGTGGGAAGACAAGGACAATCTAGATTTTTAAGAAATAAGATTTTACAGAAGGTAATAGGTGAGACATAGGAGGAAAAGAATAGTACTGGGTATATCCAATATATATATATTAATATATATATATATATATATATATTAATATATATATATATATTGGATATACCCAGTACTTTGCAGGAGATAATACTTACTAAGAGAAGCACTGAGGCTTTATATCTGGATCATGAACCCATTTAGACTTTATTTTGGTATATGGTATAAGATATTGGTCTATGCCCAGTTTCTGCCATACTATTTTTTTTTTTTTGCCTTTTGGAGGGCAATTAGGGTTAAGTAACTTGCCCAAGGTCACAGGGCTAGGTTTTTATTTGTGTGTGCATTAAGTGTCTGAGGTCAGATCTGAACTCAGGTCCTTCTGACTCCAGGGCCGACACTCTAGTCACTGCACCACCAAGCCACCCCTCTGCCATACTATTTTCCAGTTTTCCCAGAAGTTTTTGTCAAATAATGAGTCTTTGTGCCAGAACCTAGTCTTTGGGTTTATAGAACATTAATACATTGTTCGTGGAGTTGTGAACTGATCCAACCATTTTTTGGAGAGCAATTTGGAACTGTGCCCAAAGGACTATAAAAATGTGCCTACCCTTGGGGCGGCTAGGTGGCACAGTGAGTAAGAGCGCCGGCCTTGGAGTTGGGATGACCCGAGATCAGATCCAGCCTCAGAAAATGAGCACCCAGGCATAAATAATGACTAGCCATGTAACCTTGAGTAAGTTACTTAACCCCAATTGCTTTAAAAAAAATGTGCCTACCCTTTGACGCAGCAATACCATGTCTAGGGCTGTATCCCAAAAAGATCATATAAGTGGGAAAAGGATCCATATGCACACAATTATTTATAGCACCTCTTTCTGTGGTGGCAAAGAATTGGAAATCAAGCAAATGCTCATCAATTGGGGAATGGCTAAACAAGTTGTGGTATGTGAATATAATGGAATTCTATTGTACTATAAGAAATGAGGAGCAGACAAACTTCATAATAACCTGGAGAGACATATATAAACTGATGCTGAGTGAGGGGAGCAGAACCAGGAGAACATTATATACAATTACAGACACATTGTATCTGTGATGACTAATTCTGCTAGACTGGAGTCCTCTCAGGAATGCAAGGCTATAAGACATCTCCAAAAGAGTCATGATGGAAAGGGCTATCCACATTCAGAGAAAGAACTACAGAGTCTGAATGCAGATTGAAGCAAACTACTTGCTCTCTCTCTTTTTTGTTTTGTTTCTTCTTTTTCATTGTTCATTCCATTGGTTATAATCCTTCTTTAAAAGTTGACTAATGTTTAATGTGAAGGTATTTTTAGAACCTATATCGGATTGCATGTCGCAATGGCAGGGGGGAGGAGGGAGGAGGGAGGAGAGGAAGGGAGAGAAAATTTGTAACTCAAAAGACTGTGCAACTGAATGTTGCAAACTAAAAGTAAATAAAAATGCGTAACAGAGCAAGCTAAATATCTTATGGAAAGAAAGAATATTTGATCTCTTGTATATGACAGAAGAGGAAGCTAGATGGCACAGTGGATGGAGTGCTGGGCCTGCAGTCAGAAATACTCATCTTTTTGAGTTTCAATCCAGTCTCAGGCTACTAGCTGTGTGACCCTGGGCAAGTCACTTTACCCTGTTTGTCTCAGTTTCCTCATCTGTAAAATGAGCTGGAGAAGGAAATGGTTAAGCACTTCAGTATCTCTACTAAAGAAAGCCTGAAATGGGGTCACTGAGTGTCAGACACAACTAAAAAATGACTGAATATCATTGAAACTGGTAAAAATGAGTCTCATGATATTAATCACTGACATTTATTTAGCATTTTTAAAATTTCAGAGTGATTTACACTTATCATTTCCTTTTGGCTTCACACATCCATGCAAGTTTCACAATGATTAAAGGTATTACTAACCCAATTTCATAGATGAGGAAACTGGAGCTCAAAGGTATTGTCCCTTGGTCAGTGCCCCTGGTGATGAAGTTAGTGTCAGAGGCAGGATATGAACCTTGATCTGAATGACTCCAATTTCAATATTCTGCTACTCCACGGTGTCACTTCATGCTTGGAATATGGCAATGGAAGACTGATATTTTTTTCTTTTCTCAAAAGTAAAAGATTAGATAAAAGTAGAGCTAGAGTAATAATCTCATTTCTATCTATTTTCTTCCTTCCTTCCTTCCTTCCTTCCTTCCTTCCTTCCTTCCTTCCTTCCTTCTTTCCTTCCTATCTATTGATCTATCTATCTATCTAATCTACCTATCTATAGACCCATAAAGAGAGGAAGCCTACTAGAAAGCGTTTGGGTAGTATCTATATTTGGAAAAAAGAAGTGATATCACAATGGTAGTATGCTATAAACCTCTTAGTTTTAGAGGAGTACATAGAAGATGAGTCTGAGAAGAAAGTTACAAAGATGATATAGAGGCTACATATAGCAGTGAAGGAAAATTTCAAATACCTGAACATATGATTGAATCTAATCTCTGCTAAAGGCCAAGATAGTTAGAAAACCATGACTTAAATTACTGGTAATCTAATTCTTCATTAGGTGAGGGAAGCAAAAAAATAGTCACACTGTACTGGACCCAGATCTGACTAATAAGAATAAACAAATTGTCAAAACAGAAATAAAAAGCCCCTCAGAAGACTCTGTCATCTTAGAATGTTAATTGATACATAGAAATGCTAGGCATGGACAGATGTGTGGTCTAGGCTCTGATTCCACATTTTTGTGAGTTAATTTTTTAAAAAATGAGTAAGTTTTCATGGATTAAGATCCTTAAAGGGATGGGGCAGCTAGGTGGCAAAGTGAATAGAGCATCTGCCCTGGTGTCAGAAGGACCTGAGTTTAAATCCTGCTTCAGATACTTAACACACTTACTAGCCATGTGACCTTGGGCAAGTCACTTAACCGCAATCGCCCCTCCAAAAAAAAAAGAACCTTGGAGGAAGAGCAGAAACAATGGATAGCTGAAAAATAGCACGGTAGTCCAGGAGTACAGTGTTTACAATTTTTCCTCATATTCTAAAACTTAAAAGCCCTTGACATTACTTCCCATTCTGTTTATTATAGCCTCTGACAAAAAAAAGGACCCATTTATTTACATAGGAAATCTGTCTACTTAGACCCTTGACACCTCCTTCCCAACCATTTTAATCAGACTGCCTCCTCAATACTTCCTTCTCTCAAACATTCAATCTCTCCCTGTGTAATGCCATGCACAAGCAGCTTTCCAGAGGATTGCTACTGTGAACAGCTTTTAAGGTTCTGATTACATAGTATAGTGAACACTCTATTCCATAACAAGTCAGAGCAAAACATTCACATTAAATCAAGGTACAGCATTCACAATATTACAACTTACCACAGAAATTTACAATGTAGTATTCACAACAGCTCATCATTAAAATGGCCACATACTTTCCACCACAGTGGCCACTAAGTTTTGAACTAAGAACAATCATCTCAAAGTACAATAGTCAAAGTCTTCCACTCATGGGGCAACTAAGTTAACTCAATCAGCCACTTATTCAGCAATCAATTACTAAGTATCATTAATCACTAAGTACAATCATTAGAAAATACACAGAACCCTCCACCCCTACTAGTAAACTACAATTTCATCCCTATTCAGTACCCATGAAGAGGTCTTTTCATCTTGACTTGTGGCAGGCAACTCCTACCTGAATCCACCAGTCACCTGGATTCAAAGGCAGACAGGTCCCAGTTCCTTGTCCAGCTCTCTGTGTAAGTCCTGTTCCACACTGAAGTTCACAGGGTCTAGTCCATCTCAATTCCTTCACAGTTTCTGCTCCTGGGAATTCAAGGCTCAACCAAGGCACAAACAAAGTCCCTGAATCCTGGTCATGCTTTCTCAGTCTTCTGCAGCTTGTTCAAAAAGATCAGAATTACCTTATCCAGCCTAGTGGGGGTAGGGGACTCCTGGGCTCCCGGACACCTGTTCAAAAGAAGGTCCACCACCACAAGTTCTCATGAAATTCTGGCTCACTTCTCTATTCTCTCTTCTGTAGCTGCTCTGCCACCAGAATCTTGTCTGAAGAAATTCTGACTGTGCGCCTCTGGGGCTTTTCTTATATACATAGCATTAGCTACTTCCTGTTTCAGCCAATCCCTTCCGGTTCTATCAGGAACAGGGGTTCATACCTTCTGTTTCTTTCACAGAGGCTTGATCAATTACTAAGTGTTAAGTACCTGCTTACTTGCCAATACAAAGAGGTCAAATTATATTACCATTACACCCTGTCTAGGAGTTTCTTTACTTATAGCTGCCTATTAAAAACTGTGGACTATTACATGGACTATTTGCGCCTGACCTGTGATAGAGTTTTCTGAACTCCTATTGGTCTGATCAGTCACAGTGGACACACTGTACCTCAACCCCAACAGAGTGATGTCGTTTTGGTCCTCTTTGAGAATGAAAGACAACAATCATAAAAATGTCTATGTACTTAAAACCGAACAAAACCAAATACACTTTTGCTTGATTCTATCATCCCTTTTAAACTATTGTTTGATATCTCCCTTTTTTATAGCTAAATACCTAGAAAACACTGACTATGCTTGCTTTCCTCTTATCCCACCTACTTCTAAACTTCTAAATTTTGAATCTAGATTTCACCACTCAAGTTAAATGCCTCTCTCCAAAGTTACCAAGTCTCTTAACTTCTAAATGATCTGACCTATTTTTTTGTCTTCATACTTTTTTTTTATCTTTCTGTAGAATAGAAATATTAACTCTGTTAATAACTGACTCCTGCTGTAAAGTCTTCCTTCCCTGGACTTCCTGATACTGCTCTATCCTCATTTTTTTTACCATTTGAATGTTGACCCCTCAGTGCCCTTTAATGGATAAATCTGTCAGCCAATCAACAAGCATTTACTAAACATTCACTCTGTTGCGGATACTGTACTATATGCTAGAGACAAAAAGACACCAAATAAAACAATATTTGCTCTTACAGTATTTATATTCTATTGGGAGAAAAACAAGTATGAGTATTAAATATATGTAGAAAATAGATATAAAATCAACACAATGCAGTTCAACACAAAATAGAAAGAAAGAACACTAGCAATCGGCAGGGGCATCCAGAAAAGCATCAAGCAGAAGGTGGCGATTACATTGTACCTTGAAGAAAGTGAGGGATTTTGTGAAGGAGAGGTAAAGGGACCACATTCCAGTTTTTGAAGATGGACAGTGCAAAGGCACGGAGATGTGAAATGGAGAGGTATGTGTGAAGAACTGAACAAAGGTCAGTTTTGCTGGATTGTAGAGACCAGGAAGAGGGATAATATAAAATGAATTTGGGAAGATAGATTGAATTCAAACTCTAAAGGGCTTTAAAAGCCAGACTATTTTATCCTAAAGACAATGGGGCATCACTGGAGTTTAACCAAGTAGGGGCACAACATGATCAGAGCTGCATGTAAGAAAAATTAACTTTGGCAGTTGCATGGTGGGTGAACTGGGAGAGACTTGAGGTAGGGGAGACCAATGAGGAGGCCATTGCAATAGAATTTTCAAGAGGTGATAAAGACCTAAACTAAGGTGTTAGCTGTGTGAATAAAGAAAAGAGGTCAGATGTGAGAGATATTGAAAAGGTTTTGACAACTGTTTGGGTCTGTGGGATGTGGGAAAGTAAGGAGTTTAGGACAATTCCAAGGGGAATTGTTTTTATCTAGCAGTTGATCAGCTAGCTTGCCACTTTGATTGCTTCCAACTCAGAAATTCTATGACTGTCAATCTACGAGACTGGAAAAATGCTAGATTGTCATTCATTTCTTGTCACCTATCACTATCTCCCAAAGCTCTGTGCTGGATCCTCTCTCTCTCTCTCTCTCTCTCTCTCTCTCTCTCTCTCTCTGTCTGTCTGTCTGTCTGTCTGTCTCTCCCCCCCTCCTCTTTTTCAGAATCAACTATCATTTACATTCAGATAACTCCTGGGTCTATATACTTAGAAATCATCTATCCTGACCTCCAAGTGTGGTGAGCCCATACCATCAATGACATGTTGGATATTTCCAGCTGTATACCATGAAGACATATCAAATTCAATCTGCCCAAACAGGACTTACTTTGCCTCATAATTCATTCTCCTTCCAGATTTCCTTGCTTCTATCGAAGGTACCACCATCCTTTGAGTGACCTAGGTTCAAAACGTGGAAGTCAACCTCTTCCCTCTCCTTCACCCCTAGCATCTAGTCTGTTGCCAAGTCTTATGAATTCTTCTTCCTCCTTATCTCTCTCCTTCCTGCCTTTTCTTCACTCACATGACCCCCTCCCCTTAGTTCAGACTTTTGTCATCATTTCTTGAATATTGAGACAACATCCTAACTAGACTTTGGGCTTCTAGGCTCTTCCCTCTATAATCCTTCCTTCACATGGTTACAACTTTCTGAATCTCAGATTTTACCACATCATTCCCCTGAATAAGGACCTTTGGTGGCTTCCTATTGCATCTAGGCTAAATATATATTCCTAAGCTTTGCATTTAAACCACTTCACAATCTGGCTTCAGACTCTCTTCAGAATGATTACAAATTATTCCCTTTTGTGTCCTCTGTGGTCCAACCACATTAGTTTACTTGTTGTTCCCCAAATTTGGATGCCCTTATGCCTGAAATGCATTCCCTCTTCATCTCTATCTCTCAGAATATTTGTTTCCTTCAGGGCTCAACCCACATACCATCTCCTAAAGGAAGTATTCCCTGATTCCCTTTACTATTATTGCTCTCTCCTTCCTCCTCAATTTATCATGTATTCAGACTGACTCTGTTTGTGTATTGGATACTTCAGTGGTCCATAAGTTGTTCAAAGGCTAGAACTGTTTTATTTTGTTTGTTTTGCTTTTGTATTTAGCACAGTGCCTTGCACATAGTAAATGCTTTAATAAATGCCTGTTGGATTGGGTTGGAATAAGGATTTCAGATATATTAGATTTTCAATTGATGTTAAAATTACCAAAGTAATGAATATGGAGGAAAGGAACCAGTCTACTTTAGACTCTATGATAGAAAAAATAAGTCATACATAGTCAGATGTGAACCTTAGATATTGGGAAAACAGATTTCAAAGGAGTCTGTAAAGGGATAGATGGCCTAAAGCCATACATTTTTAAAAATAAGCTTTAATGATACCATATGTTTTTATACTATAGTTATTTCTTAAAATACCACCTCAAAATACTCACACATAACAAAGAAAGACAGTTAAACAGAACCCAACCAGTAGGGCAATATGTAATTCTTTCTACTGATAGGAAGGAAGTATACTTCATGATCTGTTCCCTGGGACTAAGTTTGGTCACTGAAATTAATTTGATTTCAGCTAAATTTTATTACTGTTTTTGTTTATATCAATAGTCATCAAATATATGTGGATATATTAAATATGTATATGTATGCATACATATGTGCATATGTATATATAGATATATGTATATATCTTTATGTCTCTATATATCTGACTAAATCTAGAAATATATATGTGTAAATGTATGTATATATGTATGTATGTACTGTTATCCCTTCCACATTAGGTGGGTTAGGGGCATGGCACCTCCACAATCTAGAAAATCCACTTAAAATGTTTTGACCCTTCCTTTTTTTTTTTTTTACCAAAGAAGAAGTCTGAATTATTTTTTCTTAGTACTTCATTGTAAAATTTGGGCTATTTGATCATAGGCTATATTATATAATACTATACACATATTTTATGCCGTTTTGAGTTTCTAAATTTTTTCTGTGTCATCTGCAGCTTCTACAAAACTCTCCCAAAATTCCCATGTAATTTCTCTTTTTTTTAAACAAATGCTTTATTAACTTCTGTTTTACATCATTCATTTCTGCCAGATTTTGAGTTATAATAATTTCCCCCCCCCCCCGTTTTTCCCCTACCCACCCTCCCAGAATAGCATTCCCACAAGATATCGCTTCCTCCAATCTGCTCTCTCCCATACCTTCTCCCATACCCCCTTTGACTTTTCTATTAGAGGAAGGTGAATGTTTGTGTCCCAATGCCTGCACATCTTATCTCCCAATTACAAGCAAAAGAGTATTAATAATAGTATTTATATATATTTGAAACATTTAATGTTAAGACCTCGAATTTCAGATCCATTTCCTTCCTCCCTTGTCACCCATTCCCTCTGGGAAGATAAGTAATCCAGTATATGTTGTACGTGTCTAGCTATGCAAAACATTATCATAGTAGATATATTGTACAAGGCTGCTTATAATTCCCTCCCAGTCATCCCACCCCCCACCTGGTCCATTCCCTACATGATCCTGTCCCTCTTCCATAGTGGGTACTTCCAACCTCCCCTCCCCACAAGGATGCCCTCCCATCCATCATCCCTCCTCTCATCCCCCTTCCCCCTATTATGCTGTAAGTTGAGATATCCCATTTAGTATGGATGTCATTCTCTCCCTGAACCAAATTCAATGAGAATGTGGTTTTGCCTTTTTGCCTTCCTATTCTCCCCCTCCCTTGCAACCACTTCCCCTTGCTTCTTCTACATGAGATAGTTTACCCTACCCTGTCTCTCCCCATCTCCTCTTGCCACTTTCCTCTCTCACCTCATAATTTCATCCCTTGAGTATTCTCCCTTCCCAACAAATTCAACCTATGCCCTCTATCCATATATAACTGTAACCATATACACACACATTTACATATGTATTCATATGACCACACACCTTTCTTCCATTATTTTCATAGCGAGAAAGATATCATCAGTCACAATTATTGTTTTTCCATATAGGAATGTAAATAGTTCAACTTTGATAAGTTCCTTTTGATTTCTTTTCCCTGATTACCTTCTCAGGCATCTCTTGCTTCTTGTGTCTGGATGTCAAATTTTCTATTCAACTCTGGTTTTTTCCTCAAGAATGCTTGAAAGTCCTCTATTCCACTGAATGACCATATTTTCCCCTGAAACAAAATACTCAGTTTTGCTGGGTAGGTGACCCTTGGGTTCATTCCCAGTTCTTTTGCCCTCTGGAATATCATATTCCATGCCCTTCTATCCCTCAGTGTAGAAGCTGCCAGGTCCTGGGCTATTCTGATTGTGTTTCCACAATATTGAAATTGTTTCTTCCTGGCTGCTTGTAGTATTTTCTCCTTGATCTGGGGATTCTGGAACCTGGCTATAATATTCCTGGGAGTTTTCTTTTTGGGATCTTTTTCAGGAGGTGATCTGTGGATTCTTTCAACCTCTATTTTGCCCTCTGGGTCTAAAACATCAGGGCAATTTTCCTTGAGAATTTCTTGAAGGGTGATTTCTAGGTTCTTTCTTTGATCATGGCTTTCAGGTAGTCCAATAATTTTTAAATTGTCTCTCCTGGATCTATTTTCCAGGTCAGTGGTTTTTCCCATGTGATATTTCACATTGCCTTCTAATCTTTCATTTGTTTGGATCTGCTTAACAGCATCCTGATTTCTCATAAAGTCATTAGCTTCCATTTGCTCCAGTCTAACTCTGAAGGAATGAATCTCCTCAGTGAACTTTTGAGATTCTTTTTCCATCTGGCAAATTCGACTTTTTAAGGCATTCTTCTCCTCATTGCCCTTTTGGGCCTCCTTTGCCATTTGAGTTAGTCTATTTTTTAAGGTGTTGTTTTCCTCAGTCAGTCTGTTGACCCTCATTTCATACTTTTCCTGCATCCTTCTCATTTCCCTTTCCAATTTTTCCTCCACTTCTCTTATTTGATTTTTAAAGTCCTTCTTAAGGTCCTCTATGGCCTGCAACCTGCTCATGTTTTCCCCTGGGGCTTTTGGAGCAGGACTTCTGACCTCACAGTCCTTTTCCCACTCTATGCCCCCAAAATAGGAGTCTTGGGTTGCATTTTTCTTTTTCCTTTGCCTTGGCATGTTGCCACTTGATTACCTGACTTTTGGGCTTGTTGACACACTATGGCTTTAAGGCCAGATAGAGGAATTTTCGTCCCAAACATATTGGGGGGCAACTTCCGTTTCTGGCAAGCTGTAAACCCATGCACTACTTCCACCCTAGTCACAATCCAGATCCAGGGAGGTTAAAGCAAGAGTGATTACCCACCAAGACTGATCGCTGTATCTCCCTACAATTAATTCGCAGGCCGGGAGCTGGAGCTTCCTCTGAAAACTACAAAATGGCGTGTCTCCTCAGCGGCTTCTAGCCCCCAGGGGAGGGAGCCGACGCATTCCCCCAAATACTGGTCCCAAAGTCCGTAGAACACTAACCTCTTACTTTGTCCTAGACATGTCTATGTTGATAATTCTGGAGTCGCCACAGCTTCTGGTGTTCTGGGGTTCCTCCAGCCGGCTGCTGGCCCTGCTACCCTGGGGCTAAAACCTCAGCTCACGGGGGACCTGGGCACCGCTCGGCTCTGCTCGGCTCCCCGCACTCTGCGCGCTGCTCGATGCCAGCTCCCAGAGCTCTGTGCTGGTCCTTCCTGCAGGGCTGCTGGGCTGTCCTCAGCAGGAGGTTAGCTTCTCTGTGTCATTCTGTGGGTGCTGGGGCTCCAGAAGTTGTTCAGAGTCCCCTTTTACATAGTTTGGGGGGAATCTGGGGGCAGAGTGGCTTGGATGAGCTGTTTCTACTCCGCCATCTTGGCTCCACCCCCCAAATTTCTCATTTTAAAATATATTTTATTTTATTTTTTTCAGGGGGTAAGGTAGGGCAATTGAGGTTAAGTGGCTTGCCCAAGGTCACATGGCTAGTTTTTGTGTTGTGTCTGAGGCTGGATTTGAACTCAGGTCCTTCTGACTCCAGTCCACTCTATTCACTGTACCACCCAACCACCCCTCCCATTTAATTTCTTATGCCAACACATTATATATCACAACTACAATGTGGAAAATCACAATATAGAAGAGACAACTACACATACATATACATATACACATATAGACACAGATTTATATAATTTTCTCATTTTTTAATCTCCATATCAATTAATATACATATTTAATGTGTCTAAATTACTTATATTTGTCATTCCTGGTAGTAAAATAACATTACTTTTATTTAAAATAATTTGTTCAACCATTGTCCAGTCCATGCATATCCATTCATTACATTTTAGCTTTTAGCTATCACCAAGAGTGATTCCATGAATATTTTGTTATAAATAGGATCTTTCTGTGTATTAATTACTTCTTTGTGCTATAAGCCTAATATTAGAAATGCTGGGTGAAAATGTTCTTAGAGTTTTATGATTGTTTTTGCATAATTTCAAAATTATTTCTTATACCCCAAAGTAGAACAATTGGGTCAATTCACAGATCCACTAGGAGAGAATTAATTTTCCATGGCCTAAGATTCTACAGGGGAAGTTGCCTAACAGAGGAAGGGACGACATCAGGAAAGGAATTCTAAAAATGTAATCATAAACATTTATTATATAGAATAAAAAAGACAGGCTGTATAAAAAGACCAATGTGGATACACGTGGGATTTACCTATCATATTTTAATTTATCAAGTTTAACCTATCAAGTTTAATTTAATCTATTAGTTTTTTTTTAATATACAGAAACAAGCCAAGGTGACCAAGGATGAACATAAAGTGTTATGATTCTGTGAGTAGATAGTGCCAGGAGTGTTAAAAATCAAAATTAACTGAGATTGGTGATTGGCATTAGGGTCAACTAAAAGGCTTATGTCTGACTTTTGTGTTTGGGGTAAAGCAAAGGATCAAAGAAGACTGTTGTTGGATGATATGGATGGAAAGATAAAAGTTGAAAAGGTAGAACTATTCAATATTTGTTTTTATTATTTCCTTTGTTAAGGAGAATGATTCTCAGACCTTGAAGAATAGAACTAAAGTGAAGTAATAGGAAAAAAATACTTTGATATCCTTATAATGTCTAGGCAATTAGTTCCAGGCAACCTATATCCCAAGACACAGAAAAGCACAGGTGAATAAAATTGCTGAGCTGCTATCAGGGATCTTGGAAAAATCATGAAGAGCTGTGTTAGAACAAATATGGTGAACAGAATAGAAAAGAAAAATAAATTAGGAAACCACAGATTGCCTAAGTGCTCTCAGCGAGTTAAATAATAGGTGTCATTTACATAGAAAATACCTTACATATATCATCTGCTTTGATCCTCACTATAATCGTGTTAGGGAGGCACTGTCTATACCATTACTCCCATTTTACAAATAAAGAAACAGACTCAGTGAAATGAAGTGATTTGTTTCCAGTGGTCAGAATTCAAGGCCACTCCTTTTAAGACCAATTCCAAGGTTTTTCCCATTCATCATTCCACATTTGCCTCAAGTCACCAATTCAACATAAACTGTAATCCAACATATTTAATGTGACTTCACATGTGTGTTGAGGCAACATTGATGATCTTTGAAAAATCACAACATACGGCAGTGCTTCAGGACTGTAGATGAGCCAACATTGTCTAGATTTTCAAAAAGAGGAAGAAGAAGGTTGATTGTGCAAAATCATAGCCAAATGTGTTTGAATTCTCAGAAAAATTCTAAAATGTTTTATTTAAAGGGACAGTGTTAAAAAATTCTGAACAATTAGAAGGTGATGCAATGATCATTACAAATCAATATGGTATGCAAAAAAAGCAAATCATGTTGGAGTAAATGCATTATCTTTTTTGAGGAGGTTATCATACTGATAGATCAGGGGAATGTCATATTTCAATCTATTTGGATCTCAGCAATTCATTTGGTGAAGTGTCTCAGATTAGACAAGATGGAAAGATCCAGGCTGGGATATAGCACTTAAAAATGGTTGAGTGACCAGGCCCAACAAGTAGTGATTAATGGAGTGATGCCAATATATTTGAATTCAGGTTCTCCTGACTCCAGGACTGGTGCTGTGTCACCTAGCTGCCCCATCTTGGATCTCTTTCAATACAATATAAACCCCTGAGAAAGGGGGAATAATAATAACAGACATGTTGCATACAATGGCAGGTCATCAGGAAACCTATCACCATGAATTGATATTAAGGAAATCAGAAGTTCCGGTGGGGTGAACTACATTGTGAAGCATTAGAAGTCAGTTTTGTAGGCTGGTGAATTATTCCTTAGGTTATCTGATTTCAAAAATCTGTGAGTTTCCCTGGTAACTTTTTGTTTTAACCTTCTCTTTTTTAACCAAAGGTCAAATATAACTAGAAAGGATATTGTCACCATCCCTATTAAACTAATTCATTTTGCTTCCTGGAGTGAAAAATCTATTAGTATTTTAATAATAGTGGAGTGTCTTTGGGCCTACCTTGGTACATGCTATTGTTGCATAATGTCCACCAATACTGTCCATGGGGTTTTCTTGGTAAAGATATGTAATGAGAATGTAAATTTAAGATCTTCCCTGCCCCTAGGCCCTTTGACAGGCTTAAGTGCACCTGGAGCCTGTGGTGGGAGGCTTGTTTTTCAGGAGATACTTTGTGATTGGGCAGTGGGTCAAGAGGGTTGTTACATTCTCTGAGCCAGGAGAAGGCTATATAAACCCTGATGTGAGGCTTTGCTTTGGGGCTCACTTTGAGAAGTGTTGTATAATTTGACCAGACAAGACTCTGGGCAGCTTTGAAAACCCAGATGTTGATGCTTCCCTCTCTGGTAACTGTGACTAGGTATGGATGTAATGGTCAGACAGTTGGAGGCCTGTCAGCTTGAAATGTTTCTCTGTCTTCTTGTAACTTCTACCTGTAACTTCTGTCTGTATACTCTGAAGTTCGGGGTGTTGACTTTTTCCCCTGAACTAGGTAAATGATATATTTGATTGATTGATTAAAGCAAGATTGTTAACCCATTTTGAGTTGCTTTCCTTTAGAAAAGCAGATCTAAGAACCTGTGTTGGCAGCCACCCTGGGGATGCTTGGGTACTTACTGCTATAAGATACTAGAGTGGTTTGCCATTTATTTCTCCAGTGGATTAAGCAAACAAAGATTAAGTCACTTGTCCAGGGTCACACAGCTAGTAAGTCTGAGGTTGGATGTAAGCTCAGGTCTTCCTGACTCCAGGTTTAGAGCTCTATCCACTTAAATACTTACTGATTGATGTATTAGGCAGTTTTCTCTCTCTTCTCTCTCCCTCTGCCATTTTTCATGGTTCTAATGACCAAGAAATACTAAATGGTAATGTTTGCCGAGGAAGACCCCCAAAGTAGGACCCAAGCATATTTCTTCCTCCCCATCAACATTCTCTTACTTTTATCTCTACCAATTTGTTTTCCAAACAGCTTTCTTCAATACCTCCCACCTTCTCTCAGGAGATAATCCCTTCTATGGAGGATGGAAATTGTGCTCTCAGTTTCCCTACTAAGTAAACTCTCCTCATTTCAGAAAGGAAGGCTTAATTATGGGTTGATGATTTTCAGAGAAAACTGTTTAGCCTGGGAGGAATCAACCATATTAGAAAAAGGTTCATAACTTAAAAATGAATGCCCCTTGCATTTTGCTTGGGCAAAAGAGGAAACAAGAAAAGAATTATGAGTAAAATTATCAGTAATTGATCATATATACATATATATATGTATATATATATATATATTTTTTTTGCTTTTTTTTGGAGGGCAATTGGGGTTAAGTAACTTGCCCAAGGTCACACAGCTAGGTTTTTGTTTGTGTGTTAAGTGTCTGAGGCCGGATCCGAACTCAGGTCCTTCTGACTCCAGGGCTGATGCTCTACTCACTGTGCCACCTAGCCACCCCGATCATATATATTTTTAAAGAGTCTTGTTTCAATTCAGCTTAAAGCAGGACACTTGGTAGGTAGGATCCATATTTAGTCAAATGATGCAGTGCTGTCTTTTGGGATTATAGGTTATAACAGAGAGCTTTTGAGATGAATCTGTGTTCTGAGTAATCTGGCTGAAGCACACACCATTAAGTTGGCTCTGAAATATTTTGTACACTGCATTAAGATTTAATTATGTTCCAACTTGCAATTATCTTTCTCTTCGGCTATTCTCCATCGCTTGCTTTGCCTTACAGTTCTCCTTGGCTCCTATTATTAGTGATAGACTTGTAATGTTGTAAATCTGTGCAGGCAGGAAAGGTGGGGGGTGGAATATTATGATTGTGCTGGTCTTTTGCCAGACCAGGGGCCAAGGAAGTCGCTTCTCTAATAAAGCCAGCCTACAAACTGCAGGAAGCGAGATATCACCTGGAGTGACCCATTTATTGGGAACACACTAATACAAAATGGAAAGAAACAGAGCTAACAGCAATTATATACTTCAATGTCTCATTTTCCATTCTGGAACAATGAAGTTAAGGCCAATAAATCTCATTTTCTTGTTCACATCGCTAGCTTTATGTTGCTGATCAGAGTGCAGTGCCCTTCAACAGGGTCTCCTGGCAGTCCTTTAACTTTGCACCCTTCCCATATAGCTAAGCTCATTAATAACTAGACCCTATAGAAAAGAAGACCTGCAGAAGACCCTTTTCTACACAGTTATGGAATGTGGATTTATTTATAGAGTGCATCATGCAGGTCTTTTGCAACTGCGGGGGATATGGACCAGGAAAATTTAATTCACTTGCAGTTGAGCGTAAAAGTAAGGCTCTTGCCTTAC
The DNA here is from genome assembly GCA_011680675.1 of Gymnobelideus leadbeateri. Classification (NCBI taxonomy): domain Eukaryota; kingdom Metazoa; phylum Chordata; class Mammalia; order Diprotodontia; family Petauridae; genus Gymnobelideus; species Gymnobelideus leadbeateri. The sequence goes on from WOXC01006955.1 coordinate 183,173, forward strand.
ATGTTATCATGGTGATAACAATGGCTCAAATTTCTGTAGCACTTTAAGGTAACCAAAATGCTTCCTCCACAGCAATCTTATGAGGTAGGAAATAAATGTATTCCCACTATATAGATGAGAAAACCTGAGGCTCAAAGATCATTGTGCTGCTTAATAATCACACATTTAGTAAGTGTATAAATTGGGAGCCTAGGTCTCCTGTTTCCAAGTGCATGACCCTTTCTATTCTAATATACACACATATTTGTGTATATGTACATATATTTGTTGTTGTGTGTGTATATGTATGTGTATATGTATGTATATTTGTTGTTGTTGCTATTGTTCAGTGGTACCCAACTCTTTGTGATGCCATTTAGGGTTTTCTTGGCAAAGATACTGGAGTGATTTGCCATTTTCTTCTCTAGTTCATTTTAAAGATGAGGAACTGAGGCAAACAGGGTTAAGTGACTTGTCTAGGGTCACACAACTAGTAAGTGTCTGAGGCCAGATTTGGACTCAAGAAGATGAATCTTCCTGAATCCAGACCTGGCACTTTATCCCCTGTACCACCTAGCTGTTGTGTATGTGTATGTGTATGTATAGGTATATATATATATATATATATATATATATATATATATATATATATATATATATATATATATATATATATACATACACACACATATATGTATATATATACACACATATATATGTATGTGTGTGCACGTACATATGTACATATACATATATTTATATGTACACATGTATATACATATGTGTGTCTATATATACTTGTGTATGTGTTTGCTTCCTATACCTCACCTCTCTTCCCATCCTCCCAGTCCCAAGAAGAAGAGAGGAATGAGACAGGCAGTAAAGACCTGGCAATGTGAAATTTCTTTACCTGAAAATTTTTAATAAAATTTATATTTATATATGTAAATTATATAAATGTAATAAAAAATAAAAAGAAAGCGATTGGTAGGAATTTAGTCCACCGGTCATTTCTATTTTTAAAACTATGATGCCCTTAGAGAAGCAGCTATGTTGTAGAGTGGACAGAGCAATAGATATTAGAGTCATGAAGACCCGAGTTCAAATTTTGCAACTGATATTTACTGGCCATTTAACCATAGGGGAGTCACTCATCTTCTTTGAACCTCAGTCTCTTCATCTGTAAAACAAGGGGTTTGAACCATTCTGGAGAGCAATTTGGAACTATGTCCAAAGGTCTATAAAACCGTGCATACCTTTTGAACCAGCAATATCTTTGCTAGGTCTAGATCCCAGAGACATAAGAAAAAAAAAAGGCATGGGGAGGACTTATTTGTACAAAAATATTTATAGCAGCTCTTTTTGTGGTGGCTAAGAATTGGCAATCAAAGGGATGCCTGTCAATTGGGGGATGGCTAAACAAGCCGTGTTATGTGATTGTAATTGAATATTATTGTGCTATAAGACATGATAAGCAGGATGATTTCAGAAAAACCTGCAATGACATATGAACTGATGCATAGCAAAGTGAATAGAACCAGGACAATGTTGTGCACAGTAACAGCAATATTGTTTGATGAAGAATTGGGAATGACTTAGCTATTCTCAGCAATACAATTATCTGAGAAAATTCCAAAGGACTAATGAGGAAGCATACTATCCGCCTCCAGAGAAAAAATGGATATTGTTTGAATACAGACTGAAGAATGCTCTTTTTCACTTTCTTTTGTTTTTTTCTTTCAGTCTTCTTGTACAAAATGACTAACATGGAAATGTTTTACATAATTGCAAAAAACAAACAAACAGAGGCGGCTAGGTGGGGCAGTGAGTAAGAGCACAGGCCTCAGAGTTGGGATGACCCGAGATCGAATTCGGCCTCAGAAAATGAGCACCCACACATAAATAATGACTAGCTGTGTAACCTTGAGCAAGTTACTTAACCCCAATTGCTTAAAAAACAAACAAACTAACTAACTAACTAACTAAAAGGTTTGATTTGATGTCCTCAGAGTTCCATCCTACCTCTAAAACTAAGATCTTCTGACATTTTGCTGTTAGAGATTCAGAGGGTAATCCAGAAGCACAAGTCTGGAGCTGGAAGAGACTTCAGAGGCTGCTGAGTCAAAACCCTCATTTTAAATCTGAGGAAACTGAGGAACTGATGTTCAGGATGGTTTAGCAAGTTAAGCAATTATCACATAGGTGATAAAACATTAGAAGGAGAGTATGAACCAAGGCTCTCTGTCTACAAAGTTAGAACTAATATTTCAGTCACTGCTGAATACAGCCCTCTCTCCCCAGTACAGGCAACATCCCTATTCTGGAATTGAAGCCTATTTTATTACAAAGAAAAATTTAAGCACAAACAAGCCATACAGTTATTGCCCCTAACTAGATTCATCAGTTTAACTTCCTTTTAATGTTCTTTTCATTTACATTATTGTAATCTTTGTGCATCCATTGTTTTTGTTCTGATCATTTCACCCTGCATCACTTTATACTAGTCTTCCCACATTTCTCTGAATTCCTCATATTCATCATTTCTTTCTATTCAATGACAACTTATTACATTTTTATAGGAGTTTATTCATCTGTTCCCCATTTGGTGCCTCCTGAACATTTCATTAACAGTTGTTATCACAGTAACTTACCAACCATTTCCCAGACCATGGGACAATGTATGAAAAGGTCATATATTCATAAAAGATACACATAAGTCATTGCTATTCCAGCAAAGAGTTGATTTCAGGGCTATATTCCCTCTGCTCCCATTAAATTAAATTGATGAACCATTTTCATCTTGATCCATTGCTATTAAATACTATAGTATGATTTACTGAGGGACCCAGAGAAGAGATCTCTCATATTGGGAAAACAAAGCAATTGTTTACTTTTTGTGTAAATAAACAGACAAATACATTGAATTCAAATATGTTCCACTTACTCAGATGTGGCTTCAAGTATCAACTCCAGGACTTTGGGTTACCAAGAGATAGGCATGAAACAAACTCCCACAAAACCACAGCTCAGCTCTTGAGCAGAAGAAACTCAAGTGCACCCACACAACATATGAATAGGAAGTCAGAAGAGCAGCACAACATAGGCAATAATATTTACTTGGAAACTGATTCATATCTTAATTCTATAACTCTACTGGGATTCCCAATAGTTGTTCCCTAGCACTTCAGCAGTTCCCAGGCCTATTAGCCCATTTCCAGGTGGCCCTGTCTGTCTTGGATGCCAGTGGGCAAAAAGGACTTTGTCTGGGCTTTCATTTCTCATGCTTCTAGCTTCCACAGAATAGTGGTAGATATGATGGGTTTTGTTGCTGAGGTAGGAAATTAAGACTTTTTTTAGTTATCTAATCAAACATTTAATGCAAAAAACAACAACCCTGTAATTACAGAGAATTAAAGAAAGAAAATAGAATTTTTGCATGACTGGACAAGCCTTTCTAAGGTGTTCCTTATCAAATTAGGTTTCACTAAAAGCTCAAAACACCTGAAGTATTTGAGGAAAAAGAGTTGGAGCCTTGCCCAACTCTTACTTGTTTTCTTTATTCTTCAAAGATAAATATATTTCTTTTTTCTTCTGAGTAGCAAGTTGAGATTTCTAAGTCAAATTTCCTGTTCACTCAGGTCAAGTGCTAAAGAATAGCACAATTTGTTCAGTGGCTTCTATTACCAAGGGCCTGGGGTATATACAATGTCCTGTTAGAATCTCAAGTACTGACATAACTGGAAGACAATACTATCAGATATATGATGAGCTTAATGAATTCATGCAGTCATTGAGGTGCTGGGGTCTTATAAGAGTGGTAGCCTCCCCTCCGCCCCCCCTTTCCCAATATACAGTTTTCAGTGCTAAGCTTTATGGGGTGAGGCTACTTTCATATTATCTCTATGTCTCAGAAGACTACATTAATGCTATATCTCATTCAGGTAGTTGTTGGTGCTATTAGGACCAGCAGAGCATGTGTATCTGTTGCTGGTTATTGTCTCCACATATCCAATCACTTTAGATAATACTGAGATTATCCAGTGTACAAGCAATGAATGAATCTAGATTTCTCTTGATTTTTGTGTTTATCCTTTGTTTTCAAAGAGGACCATGGCATCAGGGAAATGATGACATGACTTGCAATTGACTTTTATTTGAATGAGGGAGGGCTATACAAGATCACCAGCCTCACTTTCTCCTCCGGAGCCATCTGGATCCAGTGGCTAGATATTCCAGTGACTGGAGATGACCCATGATGCATTTGACTATCTAAGAAGATTGCTAGATCTATGTACAACCAGATAGTGTCAGCTCATCTAGATTATTAAAAAAATTGCTTTTTTTTGGAGGGGAAAGAGCAATTGGGTTTAAGTGACTTGCCCAAGGTCACATGGCTGATAAGTGTTAAGTATCTGAGGTCAGATTTGAACTCAGGGTCCTAGTAACTCCAGGGTCAGTCTCTATTCACTGTGCCACCTAGCCGCCCTAGATTGTTAAATTTTCAATGTGAGCAGTTGTACCTCAGAAATCTGTGAATGCTACAAATCAGAGCTTGATTCATTGTTTTGCTGATTGTCTAGATTTGTTGATCTTTCATTTTCAAAAAGGACCAGTGACATCATAGACTGATATCTTGAATCACACATGAATTGGATTAAAGTGAGGCAGAGTACAAAGTTGTTAGCATCATTCTCTCTTCCACCATTCTCTCTGCCATTGAAGTTCAGTGGCATGGCAAAAGTCAATGACTGATCATAGCCCAGGATTCGGTGGATGACTTTGGCATCAACAATGTCTGACCAAGCTTTGAGCACTCCACAGGGCCTTTTTCAGCCACCTTCACGATTATTGGAACAAATTGTTCTTATCCACTCATTCTTCCATTCAGTCTTCACGTGCTTGGGTTAGACATCCTCCTAATTCTCCAATGGGTTTGAGGTCTATCAGTTACCCTCAACCTGGTTTAGTCCATATGTCAAGAAGGTTTTTACCAGGATGTGGCTGCTGTGCATGCTACAACTTCTTAGAGCCACAGGTGTGTGTTGAGTGCGAGGGGGACACCAAAGATGAGCAGCCCTTGGCAAGCCCTCATACCAGAGGGGCTAGTCCTCCCTAAACATGAAATAAACTCCACTTAAGAAAGTATTAACAACACAGATTAAACTGAAAACTGTGTCATATATAAATTTTTTGAGAGTTGGTTATTAAACATTTATTGCACACCCCTGATTATATCTCTGAATGTATGGACTGGTCCATTTCTTCTTATGTATTTGGTGTGCCCAATTTAAAGTTAAAAGGCAGGGCAGCTAGGGGGCACAGTGAATAGAGCACTAGCCCTGTAGTCAGGAGGACCTGAATTCAAATCTGGCCTCAGACACTTAACACTTACTAACTGTGTGACCTTGGGCAAGTCACTTAACCCCAATTGCCCAGCCCTCACCCCTCCAAAAAAAAGAAAAAGAAAAAAATAAAGTTAAAAGGTTTGGTTACTGGTTCAGTAAAGTACTATTCCTGGGAGAGAGGAGTTCCATTATGGAACCCACAGATTTGAGGGTGTTACTAGAGATTGAGAAAGCATTACAAAAGTGTCTTGTGTTAATGGAACACCTGCCACATATGTTTATAATGAGATTTAACTAATAGACTCTTGTCTGAAGCAGAGCAATAATGGATTTTCTTTTTAAGTGAGATAAGAAAGATTGAAAACTACAGGCTGGTGTACTTAACTTAGATTTCTGACCAGTTCTGCAGTGTGTTATTAAAGGGATGGTTTGTGAACATTTAGAAGTGACTTACAATGCTCCCTAAGAGCTATTCTGGGTTTGTCAAAAACAGGTCATGCTGGTCTAGCTTTGTTTTCTTTTCTGATAGGATTATTAGACATAAAGATGAAGGGGATCTCTCTCTCTCTCTCTCTCTCTCTCTCTCTCTCTCTCTCTCTCTCTCTCTCTCTCTCTTTCCCTCTCTCTCTCTCGCCCTCCCTCCCTCTGTCTCTGTCTCTCTGTATATCTCTCTCTTTCTATCTTCCTCTCTCTCTTTCTCATTGTGTTTGCATGTACTATATATGGGTCTTAGGCATTTAATAAGATTTCTTATGAAATGCAGATAAAATGGTGAGTGGAGGGCTTGATAGTGTTACTTTGAAACTGCTTGAATGACTGATTCATTTCAAAATAATTTTTGAATGATTCATTCAAAATAATAGTCATTAATGCATTGACGAAATTTTGGAGTTGAATAGAATCACAAAGTGGAGTGCACAGGGATTCTTAATTGGTCCTTTCTTATTCAACATTTTTAGCAATCAATTGTGTAGCATAGATGACATATGTATTCAGTCTGTTGATGATACAAAACTGAGAGAGACAGTTAACATGTTGGATGACAGACTGTCCAATCTGACAGGCATTTAGTAGTTGCCTGTGCTATGAGAAAACCACGACTCTAGGTGCCTAGAATAGAAAGATAGGAAAAAAACAAAACAAAAAACCAAAAGCCAAAGGAAAAGGGGAAAAAAGCAGTCCCTGAGTTCAAGGAACTTAAGTTCTACTGGGAGGGACAGGGACGCAACATTCAAATATTCAGTTCATCTATATGACATTTTGAGAAGGGAGAGAGTGCTATTAACTGAAGGATCAGGAAAGGCTTCCCCAGAGTCTTGAAGCAAATTGGGGATTCCAAATGGTGAAGAGGAAGTTCATCCCAGGCATTGGGAATAGCCTGTGCAATGGCTGGAGTTGGAATTCTAAGTCTCAAAAACAGCAAATATGCCATTTTAGAAATGAAGAGTGCATGAAGGGGAATAATGTATTTAAATAAGTCAAGAAAGGTGGACTTGAGTCAGATTGGAAAAATGCCTACCTGATGTGCTTCTATTTCATCTTGCAGACAATAGGGAGGCACTGGAGTCCTTGTTTAGGGGAATGACATAGTTAGACTTGTGTTTTAGGAAGATTTTCTTGGCAGGTGAGTGGAGAATGGATAGGAGAGGGGAGAATCCAGAAGACAAAGCTATAACAGACTAGAAGACTGGACCAAATGTAATAAGATGAAATTGGATAGGGTGAAATGTAATGTGCTACTCTGATTTTTCACTGTGACATGGAGGTGACCTGAATTCTTAGCCAAAATATCATATGTCCTGGCAGGTTCTACCAGGCTGAAAAGTCAATGATCATAGCCCCAGATACTGCTGGTTGAGAACCCACCAAGAAGTAGACTACTCACTATAGAATCATAGAATCAAAATTGGAAGCAACCTCAGAGGCCGCATAATTGAAATGTTCCCTGAAGAAAAATCCCTTCTACAGTATACTGGGGGAGTGGGCATTCAGCCTCTGCTTGATGACATCCTTTGAAGGGCACTCAATACTTGAGGCATTATTACTCCTTTCGTGTCACTCGATTTTTAAAGAAGTATTTCATTTTCTCAAGCCCCAATTTGCTTCTTTGCAGATTCTTCAGGCTTCTGTGGCAAATTGGGTAGAGTATTAAAGTTGGACAGATTTGACTCCAGCCTCTGACAGTTATTGACTGTGTGATCATAAGTAAATCATTTACTTCTCTGATCCACAGGGGGACTAATTTGTAACATGGCTAGAATACTACTTGGAATCTCTGCCTAGCAGAATTGTTGTGAGGCTTAGATGGAATGAATATGTAAAACACCTTGCAAATTTTAATGTAGTTTATAAATACATATTATTAATTTATAATTATATGCATATATAATTTTCATTAATTTATAATTATATACCATTATAATTATTATTTCTGTTATGTCATTCTTATCAGGGGAAGCAAAATAAGTCTGATCTCTCCTCATAGGAATATGAACCCCAAGTCCTACCTGCTAATGGATTCTTTGACTATGGCAACCCAGAAAGCAAAGATACATTAAAAATGGCCTTCAGTTCTGAGCAGCCACCTTTAGCTACTTCAGGAATGATTGGAGAGAAGTTGATATGGGAATAGAGTGTGCTAAGAATGACACAGTTTTAGATCACTTCTATGGCAACTAGATGGTGCAGATGATGGAGTGCTGGGCCTGGAGTCAGGAAGACTTATTACCCTGAGTTCAAATCTAGCCCCAGACACTAGCTGTGTGACCCTGGATAAATCACTTACCCCTGTTTGTCTCAGTTTCCTTATCCGTAAAAATAAGCTGGAGAAGGAAATGGCAAACCACTCCAGTATCTCTGTCAAGACAACCCCAATAGGGTCACAAAGCATCAGACACAATTAAAAACAAATGAACAGGGGCAGCTAGGTGGTGCAGTGAATAGAGCACTGGCCCTGGAGTCATGAGGACCTGCGTTCAAATCCGGCTCAGACACTTTACACATTTACTAGCTGTGTGACTTTGGGCAAGTCACTTAACCCCAAAACAAACAAAAAAAAACCAAACAAAAAAACAAACAAAAACAAATGAATGACAATAGATCATCTCTAAATCATTAACTTAATTGTAGATGTGCTAGTTGTGAAATCTTTGTGAAGTCCACCTACTGTGATTTCATGCCTGTGCATATGTTGGAAGTTCTGCCAAGAAGACACTTTAGAAGCAAAAGATTATGGGCTTCATTATGAGAGACATCCATCTTATACTTTGGGGCCCCTATATTAAATTGAGAGGTTTGAGTCCTGAGGCTATGAAAAAAATGCTGTCCCCCATGTCTTTTGATTCATTGGGAAACACCTTTGCATTGACAGAAACTAAGTGGTTTAGGGACTAGAAAGCTTCCTATGCAAACATCTATGCTGCAGGATTTGGAGCTAGTAGGATCTAATATACTGGTTATCTGACCCTGGGCAAGCTACTTCATATCTCTCACTTCCTTCTCTCTCTCTCTCTCTCTCTCTCTCTCTCTCTCTCTCTCTCTCTCTCTCTCTCTCTCTCTGTCTCTCGGCTTTTTGGAGGGCAGTTGGGGTTAAGTGACTTGCCCAAGGTCACACAGCTTGTTTTTTTGTGTTAAGTGTCTGAGGCCAGATTTGAACTCAGGTCCTGATGATTCCAGGGCCAGTGCTCTAGTCTCTGTGCCACCCAGCCGCCCCAATGCTTCATCTCTTACTGCTCTAGGAAACTTGTTAAGATTATAAACTGCAGAGAAGTTGCCAACTTGTACTGGTAAAGGGAATTTTTTTCTTCCAGGAATTCTCTGCATCAATGAAATCACAGGTCTGGTTCCTAACCTTATACTGTCAGCTGCTTGATGGATGAGGGTGGGTTATTCCACTTGCCACTTCCCATTCAAAGAGCTGAAAAGTATCAGCTACCAGTCAGGACACTACCAAGAAAAGTAGGGAGCAAAGGCCACCTTGCAACACTTGATTGTTGATTCATCAAGGGGCTGGCCCATCATCATCTGTGCCATATTACCAAACATATGAGAAGCTGAGGACACAACTATAAAGTATTGATGATAAACTAGGATGTTAGCAAGAAAAGGTAGAAATGGAGACATCTGTACCAGAAAACTTGGCTACATCAATTTGGATATTTTTGTGACACATGAAGCCAGAAGACAAAAGCAAACTGCACCTAAATGAAAGGCTGACTTAAAGGTTTTCCTTGGAGAGGCAAACAGGAACTGGTGGAGATAGTTCCACTGTACACTCAATTCCTGGAATACTTGGTCATCTCGTTTTTTCTAGGAATCACAATGAGTATAAGCAAAAAAGCTTATTTGAAGTTAATTCCAGCTGAAGTGCCGGCATCTGTTTGCAGGGGATGAAAAAAGTAGAGAAGTTCTACCAAGACATTTATCAACTTTACCAAAATGTTGTTAGGGGTGGGGATTTTTTCCCTTCAATTCAACAAGCATTTATTAAGTATAAGTACTTACTATATGCTTTACACTGCTCAAGGGCACTGGGGATATCCAGGCAAAAAGGAAAAAAAGTTCTTGCCCTCCATGAGCCTGAATTATACTCAATACACGCTTTGATAATCTATTACTTCAATGTATGTGTGAGCACAGACGAGTAGGGTAAAACGTATGTTGGAAAAGATGACTCAGGTTGGGGAAACAAAAAGAGGCCAAAAGGCTGGTAGATGACTTTGAAATCTCATGCTTAGCTGTCATGATCACTTCCTTCCAGAGAAAAGTCAGAGGACAAACACTGCAAAAAAAAAAATGAAATTAGCTGTCTCCTACCAGACAGGAAAAGACTAGTTGCTGATGTAGGAGTAATATCTGAATCTATAGTTAGTGTGAAATTAGATCATTGACTATTTAGAATAAAGGTCAAACGAAACATCAAAACAAGAGAAAAGCTAAAGATGAGGAGATACCAAAAGTAATTACAATGGAGTCAACCTGACCTATTTGAATGGTCCATCAATGCTGGAAGAATGGAAATAAAAAAGGCACAAATATTGATCTTGATGATCACTACTTCCAGCAAAGAATCAGGCACAACTGAGACAACTTAAAAGCAATAATACCAACAATCTCTGAAATCTGAAATAATCAGGGTTGGAAAGGACCTCAGAGAATATCTGGTCCAAACCTGATCTGAAAAAGGGAACATCTCTTTAGCATAACTAAGTGGTTACCCAGTTGTTTTTTTTAAACTTAAATTCCTTTTGAGAAGCAATCAATTGCATTCTAAGGCAGCTCATTTCCCTTGGGGAGAGCTAGAATTGTTGGGAAGTATTTCCATACATTAGGCCTGTTTTTTTCCAATTTTTCCCTTTGGCACTTTTACCCACAGCCACAAGTTAAGCCCTCTAGACTAAGCAGAACAAGTCTTGGGATCACAGATTTAGAATTCGAAGAGGTCTTAGAGGTAATCTAATTCAACAGGGTGTGCTGGATTCCTCTCTGACTTGTGAGAGATGATCATTAAATTTTCAATGTGAGTATTTACACCATAGAAATTGGAAAATGCTACAAAACAGTGATTTATTTATTGTTTTGCTATTGTTTATATTTAAGAAAGAGAACAGGTTAATTCATTTGAAATTGTGTTGGATGTATATTCCTCCTCCTCCCAGAGAGCCAGTTGTTAAATATTTATTAGCATGTCATTTTCCAAACTCCTTGCTGTTATTAAATAAACTAATTATAGTCTTTCTTCCATATGACAACCCTTCTAATACTTGAAGATAGTTGTCATAATGTACCCCCCACCTAATCTTCTTTTTCAGATTAAACACCCCCAGTTCCTTCAATTGTTTCTCATAAATCATGCTGTCAAGACCTTTTGTCATCCTAGTTACCCTCTTCTAGATACCCTCCATATGATCAATATCCTTCCTAAAATGTGGCACCCCTAACTGACCTTTGAATATTTTTACCAGGGTAGAGAGAGATTGTTGGTGGTGTTGTTTTTCAGTTGTTTCAGTTGTATTTGGCTCTTTGTGATCCTATTTGGGATTTTTTTGGCAAAGATACTGGAGTGGTTTGTTATTCCCTTCTCCAGCTTATTTTAAACATGAGGAAACTGCATCTGATGCCAGATTTGAACTCATGAAGATGACACTTCTTGACTTCAGGCCTAGCACTCTATCCTGCATGACCTAGACTCTTGAATACAGTCTAATATCTTTAATAACACACATTATTATGACTATTACTAGTAGTATTAATATGCTAATATGAATATAGAATTAATATTAGTATTATATAATAGAATTTATGCAATATGTAACATAGCATTATCTAATATTAATGTAAAGTAGTAGTAATACAACTTTAATATTACTAATTCTATAGATCTAATCTATGCTAGATTTCTTAGCTGCCATAGTCACATTGATCTTACAAACCACTAAAACCTTCAAATATTTTTCAAAAGAATTGACCACATCTCTACTATATTTTAATTTTGAAATTAACTTTTTAACCCAATCTCAAAGTTTGTTGCTTTATAATTGGGGCATCTAAGTAGTGCCATGGTGGATAGAGTGATAGTCCTGGATTCAAGAAGATCCCTCTTCCTGAATTTAAATCTGGCCTGAAATGCCTACTAGCTGTGTGACTGTGGGCAAGTCACTGATTCCTGTCTGTCTCAGTTCCTCAAATGTAAAATGAGCTAGAAAAGGAAATGGCAAACCATTCCTGTATCTTTGCCAAGAAAATCCCACAAGGATGCACAATTGAAGAACAACATAAAACTTTATATTTATTTCAATTTAATTTAATTTTTCCATTTGTTCTATACAAGACCATGAAACCTTATCATTTTTTGTGTGGCAAAATCTAGCTAATGCTCTTACTTGGCTGCGTACTGTCTCCAATGAACCCCACCTTTCCCTACCATGAAGATTTTACCAGGTATATTTCTACCCTGAAGTTATAGGTCCCCTTCCATATTCCCAAATAGGAGAAAGCAGTTATGATTGCTAGATTGTTGACTCCTGTTTCTTGACTTTCAGTCTTTATAACTTATAACACCAAAGGCACAGCCCAGGTTTGCTCCTATTTGGTCCTAGAATTTTCTCATTCAACTGTATAGTCCCCTTTTGGACAAGAGTCTAGGATTCTTGATGAAGGAACTCTATTGCTTAGTCACTGCCCCTACACTGCCCCCTGGTCACAGTCCTGATGATCCTGGTTTTGTCCAGGAACTTCTTGCTAACTCCTGCTACTTCTGTCTGTGAACATCTCTAGGGCCAAGTGATTCCCCCTTTTCTTGTGCCATGTGGCTATTTGAAGCATATAGCTCCCAAAAGGAGCCATAGAACCATGTAGCTGTACAGGTTTCTTTCAGGAGAATTGGATACTGTTGTGGGTCCAACTAGTAGTTCTCTATCCTTTTCTGCTATGGTTCTCTTAGTCTGTTTTTCTCTTTTTGGATGTTAAATCCAAGGGAAGAACTCAGGTATTAATCAGTACTGATGTGTTAACTGACTGATAAGAACTTAATAACTTTATAATCTGGGTAGTGGTACTCAAGACAAAGAAATCTCATACTTCATCAGAGACATACCTAAATGAGTTCACACAGAATATCTATCTGGAAGTGACATTCTCCTGAAGGCCTAAAAGAATCACTTGTCAATATATTGGGGGACAGAGGGCTGGGGAATAGGGCAGCGAGATGGTAAGATAAAAGAGGATGAAAAAAATCACAGATGGTATTAACAAAATAGGCATTGGTTTGAGCATTAATAACTACTGACCCACATTCCTACCTTCTCATCTTTATAAGAACAACCATATATATGTTTGATTTACACACATGGAAAGAATACCCTTGAAGAAAATAAGGAAAAGGAACAGATAGGAATTCAAAATAATTCTTTATTGAAATAGTCTCCAAACGTTTTTTCATTGTTTATCCTTACCAGTAAAAAATGGATTATGTGTATATTTATCAATGACAGATAGATGGATAGATGGATAGATAAATTAGACAGATAGATAAATAGATAGATCTGCACATGGTTCTGTATTTAGCTTATTTTGATACTCAATTTCTGTGGCTGATGTTTGCAACAAAAGGGGAGAGGTAGCAAACTTGCATAGCAGGGATAACATTAGAAGAGGGAAAGAAAGGAGGGAATAGGGATCTATCTAGTGCCTATTATGTGTCATGCGCTATGCTAAGTGCCTTTACAAAATCTCCTTTTATCCTCAAAACAACTTGTAAAGGTAGATGTTATCATCATCTTCATTTTACAGTTGAGGAAACTGAGAGAAAACAGGGGTTAAGTGACTTGCCCAAGGTTATACAGATAGTAAGTGTTTGAGGTTGGATTTGAACTCAGGTCTTCCAGATTCCAGGCCCACTATACCACCAGCTACATCAGAGGGTAGAGTGGAAGAGTATCGGATGATAATAAATTTACCAGTGCTGAGTTGTATTAGGGGAAGCTGGGTGGCAAAGTGAATGGCACTCTAGTCCTGGAGTAAGTAAGACCTGAATTTAAATCCAGTCTCATCCACTTACTAGCTGTGTGACCTTTGGCAAGTCACTTAACCTTATTTGCCTCAGTTACTCATCTGCAAAATTAACTAGAGAAGAAAATGGCAAACCACTCTAGTATCTTTGCCAAGAAAATCTTAAGTGGGGTCAAAAAGAATTAGACACATCTGAAACAACTGAATAAGATAGCATTGAACACAATCTCCACTATTAACTATTAAGGGGAGAGTAAGATATGTCCCATCCTTCCACCCTCTAATTTACTAGTAGCATATCTCTTGAGGTCAATGCTTAGATTGTTGGGATGTATGTCCCCCACTGTTTCACAGGAGGTCTCATCTTTATGATCACAATGAACTTGAAAGATGGAAAAATAGAAGGTCCTGCTGTATTCATTAATTTCACCCAACAGAGAAATATTATTTAAAAAGGATCTCTTCCAACAAGGAACCGCCTATGTATATATTAGAACAATACAAAATTCCTTGATGGATGCAACCAGAGAGATAAGTTTTCTGATTATTGTTGTCCATCAAGGCATAAAACAAACAGGGCAATGTAGGCTTGCCAAAAGGTGTTTGCCATGATCATGGAAGTTGACTTGTGTGCAGTCCAGATGGAAGAGAGATTTTACACAGATGTCAAGCCAATCCAGATGTTGTTTGTGCTGAATTCATCATGTCTCCAAGTATTACATGGCTTCCTTAATGACATACGTGATTGTTCAAAGGAAAATGGCCAAACAAAGGAAAACTAAATAGGTGAAAAATAATTGTTGTCCAAAAATATAAAGTGCAAAAAGTCAGTCAATTCATTGAATCAGTATATCAGTATATCATTTTGGGTGAACTTTCTGCAGAAGATCTGTGGGGGGATATAGAAAAGAACAACATAGTATCAGAAGATATTCATTTGCTGCATTATGTATTGATGAAAAGAATATACACATTAGATATTGAATTGAAAGAGCTGAGGTATTTAGCTTGGAGAGAAGCAGCAGAAATGATGGTATCTGAGGACCTTTCCTTTCAACTCAGATTTTTTTTTAAAGATTGGGTCTCCCTTTCTCATCTAAGTTGTACCACTCAGTAGCCTGATCCCACTGCTAATCAATACAGAAGCTTTAACCTGTTCTGTTTTTCTGACCTAGACTAGTTCATCCCTCATTAGGCAGCCTAGTGGCCTTCCACACAAAGGGATTCACCATTTTAGTTCTAGACTTAATTTGGTCTCCCAATCAGCTTTAGTCCAGAACTCCTAAACTCAATTGATCCACCAGCCTCAGACTTCCCTAGTGGCAGGAATTACAAGCACATACCACTATACGCAGTCTAGTTCTGAGACTGATTCTGTGAGATATAAGATCCATTGACAAGTCAATTAATCATGACATTACCTAACTTCAAGGGCCAGAAAATATTTTCCTTGACACACATATGTTAAACTTCCACATATTTCAGGTTTATATATAGTCATTTTCAATGTAAAAGGGTCCCTAGGTACAATCCATGTACAATCAGCTCAAAGCCTGAACAGTGGGATAGCAAGAATTTGGGATACCTTAATAAGAATATCAGTAAGTATTCCATTACCTTTTAATAGACTAATCCCTAGCTTTAATGAAATGAAGGAAATATAGGCACAGTATTTTGTAGAATCATTCAATTTTTCCAAACTTTTCATTTTAAAGATGATAGAGCAAATGCCTATAGTCAGTTCCTCTGACTCCAAACTCAGTGCCCTTTGTACTACACAATATCATATTTGATGTACTCATAAAGATACAAGCTGGGTGTGAATATACAGAGTATCCCAAAATTCTTAATGCAGTTTTAAGCTTTAATAGCCTAATATCATTTTATGGCTATTTAGTTACATATTTAAAAGTTGAGTGTCAAATAGTATTGGGGAGGGCTCATGCACACAAAGAAGCACGAGTTGACTTTGTTGCTTTTAGTTCTAGAGAATCAGTAGGATATTGGTTTCACCAGTTCCGCAACTCAAATATATAATTTTACTTTGATTGCCCATGTGTAGTTTCCATTAAGAGAAGTAAAGTTAGATGATTTACAGAAGGGGAAAAAATTACAGATTGCATGCCTTATCCTACCTCATACAGTGCTAAAATACCTATTATCTCTGAAACTAAAAGCTCTATCTATATGCTGAAAAACTGTGGACTGAGTCTATAACAGAATCAAACATGACTAAATGATTTGGCCAGTGTGATCTCCTAGAGTTTGTGAAGATTGCCTCATGAATGTCAATGACTGGTATTTCTGAATTCCCTTAACCTCGATCCCTCTACAAAGTATATTAAAGTAAAAATAAAAAAAAATAAAACTGGCCCTGAAACTTCTGCCTGCTGTGGTCTTATAACCTCTGACAAGTTGCCCAAGAAAATAAATGTTGGCAAGAACAGAGATGCCGTTGACTTTTGATACAGATTATTTTATCTCCCAAACCCTTTGGAGTTCCCAGTGCCCAAGACCTTAGGCAGCAAGGAGAGGGAGGGAGGGATGGAGGGAAAGAGGGGAAGAGAGAGAGCAAGAAAGAAAGAAAGAGAGAAAGAAAGAAAGAAAGAAAGAAAGAAAGGAAGGAAGGAAGGAAGGAAGGAAGGAAGAAAGAAAGAAAAAAGAAAGAAAGAGAAAGAGAGAGAAGAAAAAGGAGAAAAAGGAGAGAGGGGAGAGAGAGGGGGAGAGAGAGAGAGAGAGAGAGGGAGAGGAGAGGGAGCACAAATGAAACATGTTGTGAAATGGGCAGGTAGTACAATGGCTATGGTACAGGGTTTCAAAGCATGAAAACCTAAGTTCAAATCCAACCTTAGACACTATGTGATCCTGGGCAAGTTATTGAACTTCTGTCTGCTTCCATCTTCTCCAGGGTAAAATGAGGATAATAACCCCCACTTTACCAGGTTATTGTGAAGATCCACTATCCCTCAGCCTAGTGCCTGGCACACAGTAGGTGCTTATTAAACACCTATTGTCTCCCTTGCCATTTATAGAACATTTATTAAACCTCACCATGTGCCAGGAACTCTGCTTATTTAGGAATACAAATGCAAGCAAAAAGAAAAAAAATGATCCCTGCCCTCAAGGAGCTTACTTTCAAATGGGGAAAGGCAAGATAAAGAGAGCTGAAAGGGGTGTGGGTGGGTGGGAAGTGGGGAGCTACCAGCATAGAAGATAAGGTGGAATCATGGAATCCCCAAAGACTATTCTGGAGAGTCACAGACTAAACTGGGTTTAAAATGAGTGTGGCTGACATTGGTACTTCCTCCAATGGAATTTTTGGAGATAAGCTTATCAACTGGGCTAGGAGGCTCTATGTGCAGAGGCATTGTTAGCATAGTTCAGCACATACATCTTTCACAGTAACATACAATGATACAGATGAATTCAGGGATGCTCTAGAATACTAGATCCCTTTGGACTCACTGTTCCCCTTTGAAGAGGTCTCACCTGATTCTCTTGATCTCCCTCTTTCCAAAACAAATGGTTTTTCTTTCTCTTCTTTTTGGAGGGGGGAGGGCAGGGCAATTGGGGTTAAGTGACTTATCCAAGGTCACAAGGCTAGTAAGAGTTAAGTGTCTGAGGTCGGATTTGAACTCAGATCCTCCTGACTCGAGGGCCAATTCCCTAGTCACTGTGACACCTAGCCGCCCCAACAAATGGTTTTTCAGAGGCTAACAGGTCAGCCTGTAGCATATACTAGCCCAGATGTTCTGAATCTCTTGCTTTTTTATCAGTTACCAACTCACAGTTCATTGAGATAATGATTGCTATCCTCCTTAGGAGAGTAACTACTGCCTTCTTGTCCCAATTTAACTGTTCTGCCTCTCTATTGGTAGCAAGAGATTGATAACAGTCCATATGTTCTTATTCAGTCATATTCAGTCATGTCTGACTTTTTGTAACCCCATTTGGGGTTTTCTTTGCAAAGTTACTGCTGTGATTTGCCACTTCCTTCTCCATTTTATTTTACAGATGAGGAAACTAAGGGCAACAAGGTTAAGTGACTTGCCCAGGGTCACACAGCTAGTAAGTGTCTGAGGCCAGATTTGAACTCAGGAAGACAAGTCTTACTGACTCCTAGTCCAGTACTCTAGCCACTGTACAACCTAGATGTCCCAAAACTCTATGACCCCCATTCAGGGTTTTCTTGGCAAAGATACTGGAGTGATTTGCCACTTTATCTCCAGCTCATTTTACAGATGAGAAACTGAGGCAAATGGGGTTAAATGACTTACCCAGGGTCACATAGCTGGGAATTGTCCAGATTTTAACTCAGGAAGATGATATATATATATATATATATATATATATATATATATATATATATATATTTATATATATATATATATATATAGAGAGAGAGAGAGAGAGAGAGAGAGAGAGAGAGAGAGAGAGAGAAAGAGAGAGAGAGAGAGAGCGCTTTTTGGAGATGGCAGGGAGGCCAGGCTTTGGGGTTCGGAGATTTGCCCAAGGTTACGTGGCTGGTAAGTGTTAAGTGCCTGAGGCCAGATTTGAACTCAGGTCCTCCTCACTTTAGGACCTGTGTTCTATTCACTGTGCAACCTAGCTGTCCCAGATTTACCATTTATTATTTGATGCAGCAATAAAACAAACAAACAAAAAAAACTCTCTTGAGTAATCCTTTCACAAAGTATGAAATTTGTTTCTTTTAATGAATATTAGAAAATTTTATTGGCACATAGTAAGCACTTAATAAGTGCTTGTTGTTTGATTAAGAATGAGTTCCTTACAACTCCAGAGCTCTAGAATTTGTGCATCTAATAGGAATTTAACAGATTTATGCACACTCAGTGAAAACTATACCCACTATGTGGCTGCTCTCGATGGATCCAAGTATCAGACACACAGAAGCCAAGAGAGATGGGGAGGCATGTAGCAGAGGAGTAACATTCACCTTGGTATAGCAACTGAAATGTAATCAATTACTGAGGCCATTAGACACAATTAGCTTTAGTTCTTAAAAATCAGTATCAGAGACCATCTGACATTGGTGATATGATCAGGATCATAGTCTCTGGATTCATGAGATTTGGGTTCAAAGCCCAGCTTTCATGATCACTCTCTGTGGATCTTTGAACAAGTCACTTCACCTTTTTGGTCCTCAGCATTCCTGTTTGAAAAATGAGGGACACAAAAGGGGCAGAGCCAGGATAGCAAAGTAAAAGCAGGAACTTGCCTGAACTCCTGTTCCAACTACCTCCAATACCTATAATAATGACTTTAAACAAATTTTAAAACCACAGAACCCAAAAAGTGACTGAGAGAAACAAATCTCCCACTGAAGGCATCCTGGCAGACCAACAGGAAGGGACTATCACATGGAGCTGGAAGCTGAGCTTAGTCCTACATGAGCTATACGGGCCCATACCCTTGACCCAGACAGGCCAGAGCAGATGTCAGAAGAGTGAATTAGGGGCAGCTGTGGTGGTTTCCAGACTTTTCACCTCATAAATGCCAAAGAGAAAGTAAAAGGTGAGTAGGGAACTCTACTGGAACTGGGTGAGAGGAGAGTGCTGTCTGGCCCCTGCCTCTGGGGCACAGTGGAGGTGGCAGCAGCATGGCAGCTGCAACTGCTGCCACATTGCTGCCTCTGGAGCTCCTGGCCTACGATCATAGGAGGACTAAGCGATCATTCACAGGGTAATTGCTCTTGCTTTGACCTGCTTGAATCTGGGCCACAATCTTGTGTGGTGGTCCTGGGGTAAGGAAGGCTAGTGTGACAGAGCTTGTGGTGGCTGTAGAGAAAGTGGCCTCCTCATAGCTCTGACAAGAATTGCAAAAACCCCAGAAATATGGGACACAGCTATCTCCACTCTTGGAAGCAGAGTTCTACTGTGGCAAAGAGCTCAAAAGTCAAGATATTGGCTGGCAAGTTGAGCAAACAGAGGAAGCTCAATCAGACCATAGAATCTTTTTTTGGAGACAAAGGGGATCAAAACATGGAACTGAAGAAAACAACAAAGTCAAAACTCCTGCATCAAAAGCTTCCAAGAAAAATATGAATTGATTGCAGGCCATGGAGGAGCTCCAGAAGGACTTTGAAAATCTTCCTATTCAATTATTGGAATATCTCCTATTCAGTTTTAGAGAAGTGGGGGGGGGGGAGTTGGGAAGAGAAATGAGAAAAATGCAAGAAAATCATGAAAAATGAGAAGAAAAGCTTCTTCAGCCCGACTGAAGAAAATAACACCTTAAAAAAATAGACTAACGGTAGAAACAGAACTTCTGTGAAGCTCCAACCCACACCACTTCACAATTATGTAAAAGGGGGACTCTGAACGACCTCTGGAGCTCCAGAACCCACAAAATGACACAAAGAAGCTAACCTCCCACTGAGGACAGCCCAGCAGCCCAGAAGCCAAGCACGGAGCAGCCAGCACAGTGCTCTGGGAGCCCCAAGCCTGCTTGAGTTGCGGTTTTAGCCTGAGGGCAGCCAGACCAGCAGCAGGCTGGAGGGACCCCAGAACACCAGCAGCTATGGAATTTCCAGAATTATCAACCCATAGATGCCTAGGACAAAGTGAGAGGTTAGTGCCCTATTGAGTTTGGGACCAGTATTTGGGAGCATGTCAGCTTCTTCCCCTGGGGGTGAGAAGCTACCGAGGAGCAGGTACAGCTTGCACCACATTGCTGGCTTGCAGCTTCAGCTCTTGGCCTGCGAACTGTAGGGGGATCCGGTGATCAGTCTGGGTGGGGGGGGGTAGGCGCTCTTGCTTTACCCTTTTTGGATCTGGATTGCAGTCTGGGGTGGAGGTCTTGGTGTGTGTGAGCAGCTTGCCAGAGTGTGTGGAGGCTTCACAGAGGCCACCCAACAAATACCTCTTGCAATTGTGAAGACCCACTGTTTGGGACGGAAGCTCCCCCATCTGGTGGCAGAGTCCTACTGTGGCAACAAGCCCAAAAGTCAAGTAATTGAGTGGCAACATGCCTAGGCAAAGGAAACAAAATAAAAAGAAAAATGCAACATTAGACTCCTATTTTGGGGGCAGAGGGGATCAAGGCATGGAACAGGAGGAGGACTGAGAGGTCAGAAATCCTGCACCAAAATCTCCAAATGTAAATATGAGTGGGTTACAGGCCATAGAGGACCTTAAGAAGCAGGTAAGAGAAGTAAGGGGAAAATGGGGAAGAGAAATGAGAAGGATGCAAGAAAAGTATGAAATGACAGTCAACAGTCTGACTGAGGAAAATAACATCTTAAAAATAGACTAACTCAAATGGCAAAAGAGGCTCAAAAAGGCAATGAGAAGAAGAATACCTTAAAAAGCCAAATTTGCCAGATGGAAAAAGAATCTCAAAAGTTCATTGAGGAGAATCATTCCTTCAGAGTTAGACTGAAGCAAATGGAAGCTAGGGACTTTATGAGAAATCAAGATGCTATTAAGCAGATCCAAACAAATGAAAGAATAGAAGGCAATGTGAAATATCTCATGGGAAAAACATTGACCTGGAAAATAGATCCAGGAGAGACAATCTAAAAATTATTGGACTACCTGAAAGCCATGATCAAAGAAAAAATCTAGAAATCATCCTTCAAGAAATTCTATGGGAAAGTTGCCCTGATGTTTTAGAACCAGAGGGCAACATAGAGCTTGAGGGAATCCACAGATCACCTCCTGAAAAGGATCCCAAAAAGAAAACTCCTAGGAATATTGTAGCCAGGTTCTGGAATTCCCAGATAAAGGAGAGAATATTATAAGTGGCCAGGAAGGGACAATTTCGGTATTGTGGAAACACAATCAGGATAGCGCAGGATCTGGCAGCTTCTACACTGAGGGATTGAAGGGGATGGAATATGGGATTCCAGAGGGCAAGGGACCTGGGGTTGAAGCCAAGAATCACTTACTCAGCAGAACTGAGTATTTTGTTTCAGGGGAAGATTTGGTCATTCAGTGGATTGGAGGACTCTCAAGCATTCTTGAGGAAAAAACCAGAGTTGAATAGAAAATTTGACATTTAGACACAAGAAGCAAGAGATGCCTGAGAAGGTAATCAGGGAAAAGAAATCAAAAGGAACTTATCAAAGTTGAACTATTTACATTTCTACGGGGAAAAACAATAACTATAACTGATGAAACCTTTTTCAGTATGAAAATAGTTGAAGAAGGGCATATGGGCATATGAATACATATGTCAATGTGTGTATATATGTTTACAAGTATACATGGATAGATGGCACAGGTTGAATTTGGTGGGAAGGGATGATACTTAAGGGGTGAAGTTAAGAGGTGAGAGAGGAATGTGGCTAGAGGAGATGGGGAGAGACAGGGTGGGGTAAACTATCTCATGTAGAAGAGGCAAGGGAAAGTGGTTGCAGGGGAGGGGAAGAACAGGAAGGCAAAAAGGCAAAACCATATTCTCATTGAATTTGGCTCAGGGAGAGAATGACATACATATTAAATGGGACATCTCATCCTGCAGGAGAGTAGGGGGAAGGGGGATGGGAGGGGGGATGATGGAGGGGAGGGCATTCTGGGGGGAGGGGAGGTTGGAGGTTCCCACTTTTGAAGAGGGACAGGATCAAAGTAGGGAATGGACCAGTTGGGGGGTGGGATGGCTGGGAGGGAAATATTAGCAGTCTTTTACAATATATCTACTATGGTAAGGTTTTGCATAGCTATACATGTACAACACATACTAAATTGCTTATCTTCCCAGAGGGAGTGGGTGACAAGGGACGAAGGGAATGGATCTGGAATTCGAAGTTTTAAAATTAAATGTTTCAAATATATATATATATATATATATATATATATATATATATATATATATATATATACTATGATTAATGCTATTTTGCATGTAATTGGGAGATAAGATGTACAGGCATTGGGGTACAGAGATTCACCTTGTCCTAATGGTAAAGTCGAAGGGGGTATGGGAGAAGATATGGGAGAGAGCAGATTGGATAAGAGGATATCTTTTGGGATTGCTATTCTGGGGTGGTGGGTAGGGGAAAAATGGGGACAAAATTGTAACTCAAAATCTGGTGGAAATGAATGATGTAAAGCAGAAGTTAATAAAGCATTTGTTTAAAAATATATAAAACCTAAAAAAATAAAAATATATCTTGTGGAAATGAATGTTGAAAACTAAAAATAAATAAATACTTTTTTTAAAATGAGGGGCATAGACTAGACCATTTTGGAGAACTTTTCCAGCTTTAGATCTAGGATCCTGATAAAGGTACTTGTTTTAGTCTAGCTGAGACAGTTGTTATTGCAAAGCAACAACTTGGTTTCCATTTTCCAGCTGGTATAGTCATACAGGACTGTGAACCATGGAATTCCCTGCTTTTGGTCTGAAATAAATTTCTTCAATTTGCCTGTAAAATGAATTTATGTTTTTCTGTCTGAGCCTGTCCATGCAGGAGAGGCATTAGGGAAACATGTTCTGTTCTAGTGTTTACAAAGTCACAGCTTGGAAGTGCCCTCTGCCCCAGGGCCCCTCCCTCTGATTGGAGGATGCTCCCACCACCTCAATATGAGGTTGACACCCAGGCCAGCCATTACTTCATTTCCCACCATACTCTTCTATACAATGCCTTCACACAATTCATAGTGATGGTTATTTTTTTTTACAATGCAAAAAAGTACATATGCTTTGTTTCATAGTATAATCATGAAAAAAATTGTCAATATTCTTCATGAAATATATTAACCGCTGGTGGCGGTGAGGGGGGAATATTGATTATCCAATGTGATTGTTGGACTCTATAAACTACATTTTAGAATTATTAAAGCAGAGACATAAACAAATCACCATATTTGTGGAGACAGTCCTTTGGCCTAAAACATCAGCCTCAGTTATGGAGCCACTTGCTGGGTTTTAATTTGTTTTTGATTTTTTTCTCTCTATCCCCTTTGCCTTTCATGCTATCTTTGTTAAAAAATTCACCCTTATCACTGGCTGCTGCAACTGTGTCCCAGCAAAAAAGATCAATCATTGTTTTAGGCTACTTTTAGTTCTCCAGGAAATGCCTACAATTAGACCAACTATAAGTATCATTAAAAACCCTTGAAAGCATCACCCAGGAATGTCTTTCTGTTCATGACTATATTCTGGAAGCACACACTCAAGAAGACATTGGAAAGAGACTGGGGAACATTTGTCAGGCACCCTGGAACTACAGACTCACAATGAATTTGGAGATAGACAAGGTCCGTATACAAGAGAGCTACAGAGGATCTTCAAATGAAGCCCATGGTTTATATGGCAACACAGAATACCAAACCTCCCATGAGCTCTGTTACTAGGGCAGAAAACTGTCTCAGAATGTGTTGACACTGAAAAAAGCAAAGCAAGAAAATCAGCATGCCTCCTGGGAAACCTGTAGACCAAATTCTCTTTCAGTGCACGATCTAGAAATACATATCTAGATACAACATGGAAGATTAAAGAAGAGCAACCCAAGGAAGATGAAATGCAAAAGGAGCAGAAGGACCAGGTGAGGCACAGCTTCCAATAAAGTAGGAGAGTCATTACAACCAGAGAACTATAGGAGCAGATAGGTCATTCTGGAAAAGTAATCATCATTGAGCAGTTCTTTGTAAATGAAGTTTACATACAGTAGTCTATAACATGAAAAGGGAAAGCTATGAAAATTCATTGTAAATTGAGTTATCACCACTGTATAACATGTTAACCAGAAACAGAAAGGACTCAACACCCCGTCTTTGTGGAAGCAGCTGGCAACCAGTGGAAGTTAGGCAGCCCAGGAGTCATGTCTAAAACGTTAGCTACGGTGAATGATTCAGGCAATCAAGTTTCAAAGTTCAGAAAATGAGCTTAGTTTGAAGGGAGTAGGTGCCATGGGTCCAGGAAGATAGGGTTCATAGGGGTGTAGACTTGCAGACAGAGAGAGAAAGGGTTGGGGATCAAGGTAAAGGTATGGGGGAATACAAGAAAGATGTCTGAGCAATGGCTATAGGATAAGAGCATAGGGAATCAAAATAGATTAGTATCCAAAGACAGAACCATTCTTAGACTGTGAATATAGAAAAGAACTTCTTTTAGAGAAAAACAAAGGGGCAACTAGGTGGTGCATTGAATAGAGTACTGGCCCTGGAGTCAGGAGGACCTGAGTTCAAATCTGACCTCAGACACTTGACACTTAACTAGCCTTGTGACCTTGGGCAAGTCATTTAGCCCCAAATTGCCTTGCCTTTCCCCCTCCAAAAATAAGGGGGGAAAAAAGAAAAGTCAAAACCGAAAATGAAATACTTAATTGTGTTCTATATTTCATGGTCCAGTTCCACAACTTCTTCCTTGTCCCCAAGAATTCTAGATTCACATAAACAGTTTTCCAGTCCAGGGGACTGACTCTCAAGAGTTAGCTTTTCTCTTTTACTCTTTATCCCCACCTGGAGTTTATCCAGGAAAATCTTTGTAATTAAGCTTCATTATATTTTGTGTCTAGATTTCCCCGAAATGTGGGTAAGGATCCTAAACTCCAAAACACACACTTAGTATCTGCTATCAGTTTGAGGCATGCTAAGGTAGTATGAACTCACAGGAGCCCACGAACAAATATGGAAATAGAAAGCACTCCAAATGTCACATACTTTGGTTGTGAGTCAACATTACTGCTCCTGGGGTTTGGAGTTAGATAAATCTAACTATTCTAACTAAATCTAACCTAACCTAAAATCCCACTCTCTATTGCCTAAGGACACACTTGAAGAAGATACAAAGAAAAAGGTAAGAAAGTGTGCTAATAAGCATATAGAACAAGACCTATAACCTATCAGTTATGGTTGATTGGGTAACTCCTCAAGTTGACCATCTTCCCTAATTTGCCTCCTTCCCTTATATTATACTACCTTCAAAAATTTAACTGGCATAAAACAGTTGCCACAATGAAGAGGCCAAAAGAACCCAGAAAACAGCTTAGCCAGCATACACTTTCATCACCTTGTCAAGTAGAGAAAGACAGAAGCCAAGGATAACAATAGTTTATAATATAAACTCATTTGTAAAACATTATAGAGGATAGCAAAAACTTATGAGCAGTATCACCTCATCAAATGGGGGGAAATAGAGAAATAAAAGACAGTATCTACACAAAACTGGGAATGAGGCCCAACTGAACCACATCGTCCCAAAGGCATTCATAGCTGAAACTGGCAGGAGGACAATGATTAGAAATACCATTGACCAGATTTTCCAATGTTTCTATAGTCTATTTTTATCTTCAGTGACAGAGGAACCACCACATTTGGAACCTAATTCCTCAGTTCCCCATACATCATTCTAAAAAATAAAAATGGCAGTGAAAAAGACAAATTAGAGATGACTGGATGGACCAGGCCAAGTACACACTGAAGAAATGCATACTTGAGGCAATACAATCATCAAAACATTGTGGAATCATTTTATAAGATAAGTTGGGAAGAGGAAGAAACAAAAATAAATGGGGGGGGGGGTTACTGGCTAAATGAATACCCCAAAAAGGCAATATAGAGAACAAGTACCAACCATTTGTCTACTTTCTTAATTTTATCAAATTTTTATGAGAAGTTCTGCATAACCTGAAGGCATTTGGGGGGAACACAGATTTTTCCAAGTGAAATTCTAACACTGACCAAATTTGTAATTATCATACAATTAACCAAAAGATGAGAAGAGTACAGGACCTTTCTGCCTTGTTTGTCATCTCAGTAGAGCAAAATGCAGTCTTCAAGGAGCTCCTCTAATAAGGAGCTTCATGTGTATGTTAAGAGCATGTCAAATTTCTTTTTTTTTACAAGTGCTTTATTAACTTCTGTTTTACATCATTCATTTCCACCAGATTTTGAGTTACAATCATTCCCCCCACCTGTTTTTCCCCTACCCACCTTCCCAGAATAGCAGTCCCACAAGATATCACTTCCTCCAATCTGCTCTCTCCCATGTCTTCTCCCATACCCCCATCGACTTTTCCATTAGGACAATGTGAATCTTTGTGTCCCAATGCCTGCACATCTTATCTCCCAATTATATGCCAAAGAGTATTAATAATAGTATTTATATAGATTTGAAAGAATTAATCTTACCTCGAATTTCAGATCCATTTCCTTCCTCCTTTGTCACCCATTCCCTCTGGGAAGATAAGTAATTCAGTATATGTTGTACATGTCTAGCTATGCAAAACATTACCATGGTAGATATATTGTATGAGGCTGCTTATAAATCCCTCCCACTCATCCCACCCCCACCTGGTCCATTCCCTACTTGATCCTGTCCCTCTTCTATAGTGGGTACTTCCAACCTCCCCTCCCCCCAGAACACCCTCCCCTCCATCATCCCCCTTCCCCCTACTCTCCTGCAGGGTGAGATATCCCATTTAGTATGTATGTCATTCTCTTCCTGAGCCAGATTCAATGAGAATATGGTTTTGCCTTTTTGCCTTCTTGTTCTTCCCCTCCCCTTCAGCCACTTCCCCTTGCTTCTTCTACATGAGATAGTATACCCTACCCTGTCTCTCCCCATCTCCTCTTGCCACTTTCCTCTCTCACCTCATAACTTCACCCCTTAAGTATCATCCCCTCTCACCAAATTCAACCTGTGCCCTCTATCCATGTATTACTGTAAACATATATACACACATTCACATATGTATTCATATGACCATACACCCTTCTTTCATTATTTTCATACTGAGAAAGATTTCATCAGTCACAGTTATTGTTTTTTCCATCTAGGAATGTAAATAGCTCAACTTTGATAAGTTCCTTTTGATTTCTTTTCCCTGATTATCTTCTCAGGCATCTCTTGCTTCTTGTGTCTGGATGTCAAATTTTCTATTCAATTCTGGTTTTTTCCTCAAGAATGTTTGAAAGTCCTCTATTCCACTGAATGACCATATTTTCTCCTGAAACAAAATACTCAGTTTTGCTGGGTAGGTGACCCTTGGGTTCATTCCCAGTTCTTTTGCCCTCTGAAATATCATATTCCATGCCCTTCGATCCCTCAGTGTAGAAGCTGCCAGGTCCTGGGCTATTCTGATTGTGTTCCCACAATATTGAAATTGTTTCTTCCTGGCTGCTTGTAGTATTTTCTCCTTGATCTGGGGATTCTGGAACCTGGCTATAATATTCCTGCGAGTTTTCTTTTTGGGATCTTTTTCAGGAGGTGATCAGTGGATTCTTTCAACCTCTATTTTGCCCTCTGGATCTAAAACATCAGGGCAATTTTCCTTGAGAATTTCTTGAAGGGTGATTTCTAGGTCCTTTCTTTGATCACGGCTTTCAGGTAGTCCAATAATTTTTAAATTGTCTCTCCTGGATCTATTTTCCAGGTCAGTGGTTTTTCCCATGAGATATTTCACATTGCCTTCTGCATGTCAGATTTCTTGATAAATGTGAACATTTCAATAAGTCTGTTCGATGACTCTGTGATTATTAACATCATTCTACATCAAAGAGGTGTATGTTCTCTAAAGGTGTCCACCACCATTGTGGAGGATTTCTTGCACAAGTTTCAAACAGAAGAGGAATGCCCTGTAAATGTTGAGGTTCTGCAGATGCTCTTGTTTGTGGGTGATACTGTGCTGATTGTATCAATGTCCCAAAACATTGTGTGGACCCCTCAATGAAATCCATGATAATTTAAAAGAGATCAGTTGAGTGACTCATAAGAAGCTCAATGGATAAAGCTTGTCTGTTGCACAGACCATTATTTGCAATTGTATGGTCACTTAATTGTTTTAGTATGTTCTGATAAACTAGATAGATATTCATCTATTTCCTTTGAATAAGGATCTTTAAATTCTTTGAATTTGTATTCCCAGAACCTAGCACTTTCTCTGGTACATAGTAGGTGTTTGATAAATGAATGCTGATTAATGGTCATTGCAGATGAAAAAGGAATTGGACTCAGAATTGAGTAGGAGGGAGAGTGGGCTGACTTGGATTTGAGATATTCTTCAGTGCTTTAAACAATTCCAAGCTGCTTTCCTGGGCACAAAATTCCATCTTTTTTGTTTCTTGGTTTATTTTAATAACACAAGGAATGCACTTCATGCTGTGAGTCTTGGAAGAATCAAAGTTGTGGATGTCCCAAGGGTCAATGGAAAGATGCACAATGGGCATGAGTAGGCTATGATATATTACAAGTCTGGTGGATAAAAGTAGGCTATGGCATATTCCCAGAATTAACCTCTATGCCGCAAATAGTGTAAGGGATATTCCTGTGCTAAGGTATAACTAGAAATGGAAGTGGTCCAGGTATGTGGCAAGACTGAAGGATAGTGAACCTACTTTCTGTGCTGTTACCCATAAAATGTAAAAAGACTTAGAAGATGCCACTTAGGTGGTCTATTGGATAAAGCACAAAACCTGGAATCAGGAAGACTATCATTCAAATCCAGCCTCAAACCTTCAAATCCAGGGCAAGTTGCTTAACCTCTGACTGTTTCAGTCTCCCCATATGTAAAATGGAGGTAATAATAATACCTACTTTCCAGGGTTCTTGTGGATATTCAATGAGATAATATTTGTGAAGTGCTTTGAAAATCTTAAAGTGCTATAGAAATAATAGCCACTTTATGAAGAAAGCCTCTAGCAAGCTGAGTACGTCCTCTTATGGACAAGAATCACTCAGAAGAAGAAGGCACGGATAATTTGCAATCACCACAGATAGAGAAAATACCTACATAGAGGAGATAGATCCACCAAAGAATTAAAATCAACTTAATTATGATCAACAAAAATTTTCACCTGAAGTGCCAGATAAAGAATGAAATCCTTCATACAGTCCTAAAGGTGGTGTATATTGTTGGTTGCTGTTCTTTGTTCTCAAAGAGAACCAAATGACATTACTTAGTTGGAGTCAAGGTACAGTGTATCTGACTGGCTGATCAGACCAATACAAGCTTGTAACAATTTAACATAGGTTGGGCACTAATAGTCCGGATGAATATTTGGAATGGGAATATCTCTAAATTGGTACACCTCACATTTCTTTTGAACTGCTGCAACTTTGCTTTGCTCATGGAATGCAGCACCTGGTTTGATGTGGGCATACCATGCTGTGTGTTCCCTTTGCCAGTGCATCCCACGTCATGAAATCAATTCCAAGTTCTTCATAGAGACTTTGAAAGTTTCTTTCTATCACCTGTTCTGACCACCATGTGAGTGCCTGCCTTGCATGAGTTCTCTATAAAATAGTCTTTTAGGAAAATGGACATTTGGCCTTTGAACAATGTGGTCGGTCCTTTGGAGTTGCACGCTCTACAGGAGTGTTTTAATGCTTTGTAGTTTCGCTCAAGAAAGGACTTCAACATCTGGTGCTTTATCTGCCAGAATCTTCCTAAAACAATTTAAATGGAATTGATTCGATTTCCTGGCATGGCACTGGTAGACTCTCCAGGTTTCACAGGGATACAACAATGAGGTCAGCACAACAGCTCTGTAGATATTAAGTTGGGTAGCCAGTCTAATACTTCTCTCCCGCATTTTCCTTCAGAGCCTCCAAATACTGAGTTAGCTCTGGCAATGTATGTGTCAACCTCAATATCCATGTATACATCCCTAGAAAGGTGGCATATTTACTAATTTAGAGGGTGTGATCAAGTGTAGCTCATTGTTGAAGAACAATGTTAATTTTTTTTAACAATGTTAGTGTTTTGATAATATGTAAACTTACCTGTCCCTATATATTTGTCTCCATTAAGATGACCCTGAGAAGGATTGATTCATAGATATTTACATATATGGGCTATACCTTTGGACTTGATGAAGGGACATTGCCAGGTTTGCAGAGTGTCATCCCAAAGAACCAAGACCTTTAGTGTTGAGTAACATGTGTTTCCAGAAGTCTCCACAAGAGCTCAGCACACTCTCCATGGGAAGGTCCTCCCAAGCCCAACCCAATGCATGCTCCATGGAGTTTATTCCAACCCCATCCCTGCTACATATTTTTAGCATAAATGCTTATGCGGGAGATTTATCTTTTTCCTTTCCTTCATCATTTTCCTTCATCATCCATTCATTATTTTCCTTTCCTTTCCTTCTTTTTGTGGAGACCTAGATACAAACCAAACTCTGATATTGCTAAGAGAAACTTTGGGTGGGAGCATAAGCCAAAATAGACGTCTGTAAAAAGCACCTTCAGTATGAAAACCAGTCCATGTAAACCTAGAGTTTAGTTTCTGTGCCATGAGTTCCATCAACAAAGGAAAATCAAATAAAATAAGAAACATAAGCAGAAAAGCAATTGACTTTGTCCCCCCAGGGGTGCTCTCTGAAGTTATGTTACCTTTTATATCTTCATTTCTTTAGAATAACCTGTGGTCTTCATACATTCTCCATTGGTTCTGCTGATCACACTTTACATAGCCTCACCTAAGTGCATTCTTCAGAGTAGTAACATCACTCACAGTGCCATCTTCTGCAACAAAGGGTGACAGGGATGGAGGGGGCAATAAAAAATACATGTTCTGATAAGGTGCTTTCTCTACATTTGTTCAATTTATTTACGATGTTGATTTTGAAGAATTATTGAAGGGAATGTATTCTTTTTTTTCATACCAAGGAAGCAAGGTATGATCTGCCAATGATTCCAGAGCCAGAAACAGGCTCACCATGTACCCTTCATTAGGGCCTGCTCTATTTTCCTACCTTCAGTCTAATACTTAAGACTCTGGAAAATTGCCAGTGGGATTCTCTCTGAATTTCAAGTACTCTTTTGACCCTTAAAAATGTTGAAAAAGATACCATTAAAGAGAGTCAGAGTACCAACTACAATTTTTTTAACAGAACCCACATATTTTTAAAGGAATTTTCCTGAGACACCAAAGGCTGGATCCTATTACAGCATCTTTTCTTGGGTGCTGAAAGCATTTTGTTGTATTGAATTTGGTATGAAGTAAGTAGACCACTAGCAGGAGGGCCAGAAACCTTTTTTATTATGATGGCATTGATTGTAAAGGGATTTGACCTGTATGAACATCAAAGATTAAAAAATAAAAAAAATAAACTGAAAAGATATTTATGCTGTCGTTTGCTGTAGAAAGCTGGCTTTCATTGTACACTTTGCTCCACTGGGACCCTCACTTTAGTTTCCAGTCAGCTTGTCTTCCTAGTTTCTCCAGCGCTGACTCTGTGTTACAATGTTTGGGTTGCAAATATTGCAGGGGAATGCTCAAACACAACAAAATGTCTCACCGATTAAATGTCAAAGTGCGGTCTGCTTCCTGAAACGTCCAGAGAGGAGCCAGGGTCCTGGGCTCTCTGCCCAGCTCTTCGACTGACTTTCAATGTGACCTTGGCTAAGTTATTTAACTATTTCTCAACCAGTTCTACAATACTTCGGAGAATTATTACCAAATCTTCAGAATGTTGCTTATCCCCATTTCCCTTTCCCAATTTTTACTTGGCAGAAGATATGAATTTCCCCCATCTCCCATCATTGCATTTATTTAAATGTATGATACTTTCTGTGAATATATTTAAATGAGATTTAGGAAGTACCTGTGTATGGGTGAATGATAGAGATGAATTTCCTCCAGGATAGATAAAAGAGCTCTTTGTTGTTGTTGTTATTCAGTTGTGTCCAACTCTTCTTGACCCATTTTCTTGGCAAAGATACTGGAGTGGTTTGCCACTTCTTTCTCCAGCTTGTTTTGCAGATGAGGAAACTCAGGCAAATTGGGTAAAGTGACTTGCCCTGGGTCACACAGCTATTAAGTGTATGACACTGGATTTGAACTCAGGAAGATGAATCTTACTGACTCCAAGTCCAGAGCTTTATCCACTGTGCCATCTAGCTGCCCCCAAAAGAACTCTAGCTACTAATGATGAAAAAGAACTCTGCAATAATACTGGAAGGCATGAGGAAGAGAGACACAGACACGTGCGCACATATGCATTTATGTTTATATGCCCATACATGTATGTATGTATATATCCTCACCTGTAGTGGCATACCTAGTAAATATGTGTGCACACACATTATACACACACATATACATATACACAAATATGTATATAGATATACACATATAAGTATGTATATATATGCACAATATATACATGCACATTTATGCATACATATACACACATACAGCTTCCTCTATTCAAAACCCTTCAGAGTCTGACCTTAGCTTATTTGTTACACATTATTTGCCTTTATATACTACATTCCAGGCAAACTAACATGTTTGCTTTTGCACAGGCTGTACTCTGACCTTGGAAGGCAGTCCTTCCTTACCTGTCCTTTTTAAAATCCCCAGCTTCGTTCAAAGCTCATTCCAAATGCTATCTCCTACATGAAGGTTTTCGTAATACTCCCATTTGCTAGTGACTGCCTGGAATTATTTTTATTATTTTATATTTATTTATATCTAGACATACTATTTTCCTAGTGAGGTGGCACAGTAGAGTGCTGGATTCGAATTCAGGAAGACCTGAATTCAAATCTGGCCTGAGGCACCAGCTGTGCAACCTTAGGCAAGTCACTTAACTTCTATTTCACTCACTTTCTTCATCTATAAAATGGAGAATGATAAAAGCACCTGCCACTCAGCACCTACCTTTCATAAGGATCAAGTGAGGAAATATTTGTGAAGCACTTTGCAAACCTTAAAGTATATATAAATGTAAGTATTTCTACTAAAATATAACCTCCTATAGGGCAGGGATTGTTTTAATTTTTGTCTCTGAACCCTCAGTGCTTAGGATGACGTCTAGCTCATGGTAAATACCTAAAATGTTTGTTTAATGAAAAGAAGTTTGCAAAATAGGGAGATCTCTTGGGCAACCAAGAGAAGCTTGATTGCCTCGGGTCAGATGGAAAGAAGAAACATATAGATTGACTAGACCCAAAGGCTAGGACAGTGGTGTCTAAATCAAGAAAATGCTGTGAAGCTGCTAGGTCTATATCCCAAAGACATCCCCCCAAAAAGGGAAAAGGACCTCTTTATAAAAATATTTATATCAGTTCTTTCTGTGGAGGCTAAGAATTGGAAATCAAAGAGATGCCCATCAATTGGGGAATGGCTGCACAAGCTGATATGTGACTGTGATGGAATATGGAATATTATTGAATCATGATTTCAGAAAAACCTGGAAAGACTTACATTAACTGATGCAAAGTGAAGTAAACTTGGAGGATTTCATACACAGTAACAACAATATTGTTTGATGAAGAATTGTGAATGACTTAACAATTCTCATCAGTACAATGATCAAAGAAAATTCCAAAGGACTTATGATGCACACTATCTGCCTCCAGAGAAAGAACTGATATTATCTGAAGACAGGTTGAAGCATATAATTTTTCACTTTCTTTCATTTTTTCTTTTATTCAAATCTTGTACAAAATGACTAATGTAGAAATGTTTTACACACTTTCCCAAGTATAACCTATATCTGATTGCTTACTGTCTTAGCAGAGAGGGGAGGGAAAGGGAAGGGGAAGGAGGGAGAGAGGGATAGAATTTGGAGCTTAAAACTTTAAATAAAAATATTTTAAAAAAACAAAAATGCTATGAGAACCATTGCTTCTGTTCCTGTGCATAGCAGAACACTCTTCATCTTCTGTCTTCATAATCTCATCATCATGGATGCATGCACAGGAACCTATGAATGCAGGTGGAAGATACAAGGCTCCCAAAAGTGGCTGGGCCTGGAGTTATAAGATTTAACTTTTTTTTTCTTTTTGGAGGGCAATTGGGGTTAAGTAACTTGCCCACGGTCACATGGCTAGGTTTTTATTTGTGTGTGCATTAAGTGTCTGAGGTCGGATCCAAACTCAGTTCCTTCTGACTCCAGGGCCGACGCTCTACTCACTGCACCACCTAGCCGCCCCAAAGATTTAACTTTTTTCTCCTCTTCCATCTGTTTCTTTACACAACTGACAAATTGATTTTCTTAAAATGAAAATCTGACTATGTCATTCCTCAACTTAATAAATGCCACTGGCTCCCCCTTACCTCCAGGATCAAATGTAAACTTCTTTGTTTGGAAATTAAATGACTTCATAAACTAGCACTTCCATACCCTTCCAGGCTTATTATGCAAAGATTCCTTTCATGCACTCTATGACCAAGTCAAACTGGCCTTGCTGCTCCTCATACATGACACTCCATTTCCTACCTCCATGCCTTTGTAGGAGCTGTTTGTCATACCTAGAATGCCCTCTCTGTCTACATGTCTCTCAGAATTTTGGGATTCTTTGAAGGCTTGTCTCAAGTGCTACTTTTTATAGGAAATATTTCTCAACTCCCCCAGATGTCAGTGCTTTCGTCCACTTTTTATATAGGTTGTACATGTTTAGAGGCAACTAAGCAGTACTGCGGATCGAATGCAAGATCTGGAATCAAGAAGATTTGAGTTCAAATCTGGCTTCAGATACTAGCTGTGTGACCCTGGGTAAGTCATATAACCTCTGTCTGGCTCAGTTTCTTCAAAATAGGGATGATGATAGCACCTGTCTGCCATGTTATTGTGAGGATAAATGAGATAATATATGTAAAAATGCTTAGCACAGTGCTTAGTATATAATAGGTGTTTAACAAATGCTTGCTTTCTTCCTTCATATATATCTATATTATATACTATATTCTTTTGTGAAATCAAACTAGAACATCTTTTGCTTCAAATCTCACCTAGCCTTTAATCACTGAATGGATATCTCCTCAGACAAAGTGAGACCTGGATGAGACCTTAGCTTAAAAAGACCAGGGTCTCCCATTGCATTTAGGGCCATTATTAGTCATCCTGACCTATGCCTTGTCCCTGGACTCTGATGACACTGCAGGAGAGAATGTAGCTGGTGACTTTGCACAGTCCTGTCTTACTGAAAGACAATTCACCTGCAAGTCAAGCTATCACCCTCCTGATATCACTGGCCTTCTTCTAGAATGAAGAACGAACAACAGTCTGTGAGTGGTAGTAGTTGCCCTACTGGGGACTCAACTGGTCAGTTCCAGTTGGGCAATGCTGCTATTTCATCCTGCCTCTTTCTTCTCTTCTTCTTCCTCCTTTTCTTCCTCTTTCCACATGGGAAGTCATATGCTTACATGAGGGGGCTCTGTCCAAAGAAATATAAATTGTGATCACATATATTTCTTTTTTTTTATTTTAACAAATGCTTTATTAACTTCTGGTTTACATCATTCATTTCTGCCAGATTTTGAGTTATAATTTTCCACCCATTTTTTCCCTACCCACCACCCCAGAATAGCAGTCCCACAAGATATCCCCTCATCCAATCTGCTCTCTCCCATATCTTCTCCCATACCCCCTTCAACTTTGCCATTAGGGCAAGGTGAATCTCTGTGCCCCAATGCCTGCACATCTTACCTCCCAATTACAGACAAAATAGTATTAATAATAGTATTTATATACATTTGAAACATTTAATTTTAAAACTTCGAATTTAAGATCCATTCCCTTCGTCCCTTGTCACCCACTCCCTCTGGGAAGATAAGCAATTCAGTATGTGTTGTACATTTAAAGCTATGCAAGACATTACCATAGTAGATATATTGTAAAAGACTGCTTATATTTGCCTCCCACCCATCCCACACCCCACCTGGTCCATTCCCTACTTTGATCCTGTCCCTCTTTGATAGTGGGTACTTCCAACCTCCCCTCCCCCCAGAACGCTCTCCCCTCCATCATCCCCCCTCTCATCCCCCTTCCCCCTACTCTCCTGCAGGGTGAGATATCCCATTTAGTATGCATGTGATTCCCACCCTGAGCCAAATTCAATGAGAATATGGTTTTGCCTTTGTGCCTTCCTGTTCTTCCCCTCCCCTGCAAATACTTCCCTTTGCCTCTTCTACATGAGATAGTTTACCCTACCCTGTCTCTCCCCATCTCCTCTTGCCACTTTCCTCTCTCACCTGTTAACTTCACCCCTTAAGTATCATCCCTTCCCACCAAATTCAACCTGTGCCCTCTATCCATGTATACCTATAAACATATATACACACATTGACATAGGTTTTCATATGCCCATATACCCTTCTTCCATTATTTTCATAGTGAGGAAGGTTTCATCACACCCAGTTATTGTTTTTCCATGTAGGAATGTAAATAGTTTAACTTTGATAAGTTCCTTTTGATTTCTTTTCCCTGATTACCTTCTCAAGCATCTCCTGCTTCTTGTGTCTGAATATCAAATTTTCTATTCAACTCTGGTTTTTTCCTCAAGAATGCTTGGAATACCTCTATTCCACTGAATGACCACATTTTCCCCTGAAACAAAATACTCAGTTTTGCTGGGTAGGTAATTCTTGGTTTTAATCCCAGCTCTTTTGCCCTCTGGAATATGATATTACATGCTTTTCAATCCCTCAGTGTAGAAGCTACCAGGTCCTGTGCTATTTTGATTGTGTTTCCACATGTTGAAATTGTTTCTTTCTGGCTGCTTGTAGTATTTTCTCCTTGATCTGGGAATTCTGGAACCTGGATATAATATTCCTGGGAGTTTTCTTTTTGGGATCTTTTTCAGGAGGTGATTGTTGGATTCTTTCAATCTCTATTTCCCCCCCTGGTTCTAAAACATTGGGGCAATTTTTCTTGAGAATTTCTTGAAGGGTGATTTCTAGGTTCTTTCTTTGATCATGGCTTTCAGGTAGTCTAATAATTTTTCAATTATCTCTCCTGGATCTATTTTCCAGGTCAGTGGTTTTTCCCATGAGATATTTCACATTACCTCCTATTCTTTCATTTGTTTGGATCTGTTTAACAGCATCTTGATTTCTCATAAAGTCACTAGCTTCCATTTGCTCCAGTCTAACTCCGAAGGAATGAATCTCCTCAGTGAGCTTTTGAGATTCTTTTTTCATCTGGCAAATTTGGCTTTTTAAGGCATTCTTCTCCTCATTGCCTTTCTGAGCCTCTTTTGCCATTTGAGTTAGTCTATTTTTAAAGTGTTATTTTCCTCAGGCAGGCTGCTGACTCTCATTTCATACTTTTCTTGCATCCTTCTCATTTCTCTTCCCAATTTTTCTCCCACTTCTCTTATCTGCTTCTTAAGGTCCTCTATGGCCTGTAGCCAGCTTGTACTTTCATTTGGGGCTTTTGGTGCAGGAATTCTGACCTCACAGTCTTCCTCCTGTTCCATGCTTTGATCCTCTTTGCCCCCAAAATAGGAGTCTAATGTTGAATTTTTCTGTTTATTTTGTTTCCTTTGCCTAGGCATGTTGCCACTTAATTACTTGATTTTAGGCTTGTTCCCACAGTAGGACTCTGCCACCAGACAGGAGAGCTTCTGTCCGGAATGTTGGGGTCTTCACAACTTCTGGAAGTTGAGTGGCCTCTGTAAAGCCTCCACCCACTCTGGCAAGTTGGATACCCACCCCAGACCTCCTCCCCAGACCACAGATCCAAGCAGGTTAAAGCAAGAGCAATTAACCCCCAGACTGATTGCTGGATCTCCCTACAGTTCACAGACCAGGAGCTGGAGCTGCCAGTGACACTGCAAAATGGCCTTTGTGCCGTGTTTCCTCAGCTGCTTTTCACCCCCAGGGGAGGAAGCTGACGCATTCCCCAAATACTGTTCTCAAAGTCCATAGGGCATTAACCTCTCACTTTGTCCTAGGCATATCTGTGCTGATGATTCTGGAATCACCACAGCTGCTGGTGTTCTGGGCTCCCTCCAACTGCCTGCTGGCCGGGTCTCCCTGGGGCTAAAACCACGGCTTAGGCGGCCTGGGCTCGGCTCACAGAGGATTGTTCTGTGCTGTGCTGGCCGCTCCCTGCAGGGCTGCTGGGCTGTCCTCAGCGGGAGGTTAGCTTCTCTGTGTCGTTCTTTGTGTGTTGGGGCTCCAGAAGTTGTTCAGAGTCCACCTTTTACATTGTTTGGAAGTGGAGTGGGGCAGAGCACCTTGGAAGTGCTGTTTCTACTCCGCCATCTTGTCTCCACCCTCTGATCACTTATATTTCAAAAGATATCTTGGGGTTTGGGGGCTAGATTTCTTTTCTTCCCTATTTATTCTTCTTTACTCCCTATTTATTCTTATTTTAAAAAACTGGGACAATTAACTCTTTTATCTCATGTGGTTTCATTTTTGATTTCTTGAAATATAGCTCTGGTAAACCAGGTTTGAGAAAACCCATTGGGATTCAAATGGAACTACTTGACTATGCCTATAAACCCAAACCACTCTGGCTCTCACTAATTGACCAGTAATAGGTTTCAACCCAACACATATTTGCTCCTTGTTTGGGTTTTGATGGCTCAGAGAAAGTGTAAAGATCAATTATTTCTTTTCTGGCCAGAATCTCTGAGGTTCTTCCCCTCCCATACTGATTCTTTTGTGAAGTCAAACTAGGCTATCTTTTGCCTAAATTCTTACCTACCCTTTAATCACTGAATGGGTGTTGCCTCAGACCAACTGAAACCTGGGAAAGACCTTAGCTTAAAAAGGTCACTGCATCTGGGGGTCATTACCTATCATCCTGACCTATATCTTGCCACTGGATTCCAATGATACTGGAGGAGGGAGTGAAACTGATGACTTTGCACAGCCATGCCTAATTTAAATCCAATCCACTTGCAAGTCAAGACATCACCCTTGCTGGTCCTCTTCAAGAACAAAGATGAACAACCTATATATGTTTGTGTCGTTTTCCTCTAACTTTCTTAGAAGCTCATTTAAGGAAGATACAATTTCACTGTTGTGTCTGTGTCCCTGAGTCCTAGGCATATAGTAAGCCCTTAATAAATGATTATTGATTGATTGAATTCCTGAAGCACAATGTGTTGATCCAGCCCAGAGTTAGAGTAGAAGATAATTTCTTTGTGGCCTCTTGGCATAGTTGCTAAAATAAATTAACTTCAATTCTGCATCCCAGCATCTTTCTTTTTCTTGGAGGGGGTGACCCTACTCACTGCTTTATTTTCCAGCAGACATGTCTAGAGCTTCTGCAGGGAGGACTACTCTAGTTAAAGTAGCTTTTCCATCTTAGTGACCAATACCTGGAGCCATGGAGGGCTGGTTTTTGTGTTGTTTCTGTCTGCTCTCACTCTCTCCACTACTTTGGCCTCTATTTTCCTGGCCAGTTGTATCAACTCTAACTAATAAGGGCCTTACTGCCCACTCAATGATAGATGTGACTACAGAGTTCTAGTTCCCATTACAAAAGAACTAGTGCCTGTTTGGGCTAGTCTAAAGTCATCCATCTTCTTGACAAGTGCCTACTCTTCTCATCACCCCCTCTCAGGAGTAACCTTTTCAAAAAAACCCAGAAAGCTAGAAACAAAGTCAAAGTCTTTTTTCACCTCTTGCTGGAGGGTATCAAGAAACATGCAATATATGTCCTGTGCACTCTGTTAGCCATCATTATTGACTCTCAAGCATCACAGCATTCAAGGGTTTCCATATGCAGGGCAGCCAATAAACACTGGGCACTCCAAGAGTACGCCAAATTTGCATGGAGTGGACAAGGCCAAACCTCTACATTAATTTCCTTAGCTTCTACATATCAGTCCCTTTTCACTCTTTTGTTCCTTTTGTGGCATCTCCTAGCTATGACATGAAAGGCTCATATCCTGGTTGATGGTTTGTCTCTCTAAAACAGACCATAGCTTACCATGTTGAGTCCTTTGTAATATTACTGGCAGATAATATTGTCTTCCATGACTAATTCTTGCTGCTATTGCCACTGAATCTGTGATCACTGAGAAAGGTCTTGGCACTTGGTCACTGGCTACTGAGAAAAAGTGTTGTTCCTCTTACCAGGCCTTTTGTATCTTCCTTAGTTCATCCTTCTCTTACCACAAAGAATCTAAAATCACCCCCTAACACCTGGTGAACAATAAAAGGATTAATACTTAAGTTTACAAGTAAACTCCTTAACAGTTAGCTCTTAACAGTTTTAGACAGCTTTATACTTCAGTGCCTGATATTTCCTCAAAATGTCCATAGCACAGTGTAAAATCCTGATGACATCATGATCATCACACACAATAGGTACTTCCCAAACCAACAGTCCTTGATAAGACATGTTCCAATAATATGAGACAGAGGGAGAATTGGCACCCCAAGGACCTAGGGACAGACGGCCAAGGAAAGAGGAGCCAACATGACCAGCTCACTAGTTGTCCCCTGCCTGATGTC
The DNA here is from genome assembly GCA_011680675.1 of Gymnobelideus leadbeateri. NCBI lineage: Eukaryota > Metazoa > Chordata > Mammalia > Diprotodontia > Petauridae > Gymnobelideus > Gymnobelideus leadbeateri. Next base: position 224,123 of record WOXC01006955.1, read on the forward strand.
TCTGCTGCTGGCACCGTTTGTCCTGAGTGCCCCAGTATCCCTGGTTGATCCCATCAACCAGGCCTATAACTTGGCCCTCTACATGCAGAAGAACTCATCTGTGCTCCTGCAGACTTATCTCCAGTACCAAGGCAGTCCCTTCAGTGACCCAGGCTTCTCAGCTCCTGAGCTCCAGCTGAGCAGCCTGGCTCCTGCAGCTGTCCCCTTCACCTTGTGTCGTGGCCTGGGAGATGGTGAGAGGTTGGTCCAGGCCCGAGGTGCTTTCTCAGCCCTGGCCCAGCACCTGCAACTTGTGAGTGATGACCAGGCTGATCTGAACCCTTGTGGTTCTGTCTTGCTGTCTCAACTTGCAGCTGCAAAGCTCCGAGCCCAGGGCCTGATGAGCAACCTGGCTTCTGTCATGGCAGCCCTGGGGGTGTCCATTCCTCCCGAAGTGGATGCTCTTGGCCCCGAAGTACCCTTTGGAGCCTCTAGCTTTCAAAGGAAATGTCGGGGCTATGTGGTGATCCAGGAATATGGACACTGGATAGACAGGGCTGTGCAGGACATGGCTCTCCTTAAGGCCAAATATGTGGCATAGTGAGTGGGCTGGAGTTCCGGTCTGAAATGGCAACTTGTGAACCTCACCATGGACAATTTCCTGTCATACTATCTACATGCTCTTGAAAGGGAAAGATTTGCAGCTTGCTGTTCTTTTGGGTCAGTAAGCTCCCATGAGGCTGTGCCTCTCTGTCCTCTGGAGCATTGGTCTAATTCCCCAAGGGCTCCTGCTCAGCAGAGAGCCCCCTAAAGTGGCTTTTGACCTGTGCCCAGGGTATGCAGACAAGTGATTTGGCGCCATTTCTGTATGGATAAGCCTTCAAGCCTCCTCACTTATTTGGGCATGTGCAATACTGTGTATGAAGTCCTATGTGAATGGATTTAACTTCCTACCTGTAGAGGGATTAATTTCCTCATTAAGTCTACCTCACCACCCATGACTTTGGGCTCCTGCTGCCTCTCAACAGATGCCGTTGCCTTTTCTATGTTAGTTTTTCCTACAGCTTAATATCAAATCTTCATATCTATTCCATACACAATAAATAGCCTTTCATTTTCTGTCATTGTTTAGGGGTTCTCAGTTTCCTTATGTAATGCCCTATTTATATTGCTTCCCTGAAATTTGTGTTTGAGCTATCCCAAGAAACAACCCTAATCCCACCCCCCCCTCCAATACTGTTCCTCCCAACTCCCAAGAACTGTACATGGAAGGGTATTTTTTTTTAATTACAAAAATAATTTTATAAATAAAACTCTTTTACAGAAAAAAAAATAATATGAGACAGTTTTTCAATAGCTAAATAATCATGGTGATTTTTCAGCCCAGTGCCCAAGGATTTCATGTGTGATAAAAGTTTAGCAATATAATTACACATGTTGTACTCTATTTAACCAAAGTTCTTTCAGCATAGGGTCACTTCAGTCAGGCAAAAGACAATCTCTGCCCTCGAGGAGATCACAATCCAGTGGGAGGAAGACGAGGCTCAAAAAGAAGCATAAAAGAGGGGGAAGGGTACCCTGTTAGGGTGGGGGGAGCATTAACAAGTCCAGAGAAGTGCATCCAGGATGGCTTGCCTGGATATCTTCTTTAAATAGAGGGATCTGTGAGCAATTTACAGCTCTCTACTTTCTACCCTCTACATTTAGATGGAGGGAGGGCCCTCAAGGACAGAGGGTACTTATGAAATGTGAATTGTATCAATCCCCCTTGTTCTATTCAAATGGATGAATCCCTAGTTTAGGCCTCTCATTTTCTCCAGCTAAAACTATTATAATAATCTTTTAACTAGTTTCTCTCCTTCCAATCTCACCCTCTTTCCAACTCATCCTTAATAGAGATTTCAAAATTATTTTCCTAAGGCTCAGATCTGACTGTGATGCTCATAAACCTTCAATGGCTCCCTATTATTTCTAGGATAAAGTACCAAGTCCTTGTCTAGCTATTTAAAGTCCTCCACCTGGGGGCTGCTAGGTGGTGCAGTGAGTAGAGCACTAGCCCTAGAATCAGGAGGACCTGAGTTCAAATCTGACCTCAGACACTTAAAACCAAGCCATGTGATCTTGGGCAAGTCACTATACCCCAATAGCCCTCCAAAAAGCAAAAATAGAAAAATCCTCCACCAAATCTGGTTCCTGCCCTCTTTCCACTCTTATTTCACATTAATCACCTTCATGCTTTCTGTGTTCTAGCCAAAATAGACAACTAGCTGTTCTCCTACTCTAACACTCCATTTCTATCCTGTGTTCATTTGTCCAAGTAACATCCTACACCTGAAATGCAATGCTTCTTTTTCTCAGCCTCAGAGCATCTTTTTCTTCCTTCAAGCCTCAGCTCAGGCGCTGTCTCCTCTATGAAGCCTTCTTTGATATTTCCAGCTATTCATGTTTTCTTACACTTTCATACTCTATTCTCTGAGTAAAATGTAAATTCTAATGCAGTGATTTGTAGACACTTGGACTTAGTAGATGCCTAAGAAATATTTGATGAATTTGTTGAATCAATAGATTAGGATTTGTTGAAAAAACTTTAATGCATTCTCCTGCCTTTAATTGAACTATTCTAGACAATACTAGAGAACATGAGAGTCTATCCCCTTTCTAATAATAATTAATATTCGTGTAGCACTTCAAAGTTTTCTGCATGCTTAGAAAATATTGTCTCATTTGATCCTTGGAACAACCCTGGGAGGGAGGTACTATTTTTAATCCTGTCTGGAGAGTAAAAACTTGAAACTTCTCAGAATGGATCTTATAAATTGATGTCGGTTCTGACTGTCTACTTCCCTCTTCCCCCTCACCTCCATTACTGCTGTCAATCAGCAGCAAGCCCTTTCAGGAGTCTTTCTGATTTCCCACCTCTGTGGGCCCCTCCTCCTGGGCAGTTGGAGTCAGGGACCCCGGAAGCTCACTCCCCTCCCCTCCCCCCCTTTCCCTTGCTCTCAATCAGCATCCTTGTTCTTTGTAAGCCTGTTTCCCAGCCACTGAGAGATAGTGGTGGGCTTTCCTGTGACTTGCCATTGGGGAAGATTTTCACACCCAGACTTGGTTCCACCTCTCAGCCAATGGGAGAAGGGACAGTCAGGGAAGGGGGCTTGACTGCGTTAAGCTTTAAAACCCTTTCCACTCCGTATTTCCTTGCCTATTCCTCATGATTACTCATGGAGAAGACTGCCCTCTTCTTCCAGGGAAGAGAATAAATTTCTGTTCTTATCCTAAGAGATCTCTGTGTTCTTGATTAAATTTTGGGTGAGGTTTTTCATCCCAAACAATCTGAAGCATACAGAGGTGAAGTGATTTCCCTAGGGTGACTAGGACACTTACGCTGGTTTAAGTACCTGAGGATGGATGTGAACCAAGATCTTCCTGACTCTAGGCCTAGATTTCTGTACATTGCATCACCTAGCTCTTTAGTGAAAGAGACTTAATAATCTACTCCAATGTTTGACAGCCTCATCATTAGCACTTACCTTTTCATCTTATGCTGTCCTTTCATTTTTATATTTTAATTTGGATGAAATGAAGAAAACCTGGTCACTCTATGCTATTTAATAACCAATCGCATACTTAAAGACCATCATTATATCTTTTGTTTGTGTTCATTAATCATGAATTTGAGAGTATTTGCATTTCCCCTTGGACAGGTGTCTAGCTAATACATTTATTGTTGGGGAATGGTGGTTCTAAAATTATTTGTAAGTTAGTCTATATGGAACAGCATAAATATTTTTCCAAATGAATGAGGCCATAGGGAAATCTCTCATTATACTGACATGTATCTTTCATTACATGCCTCCCCAGGCTCAAGAGCATCCATCTATAAGTTGTAAAGATTAGAAGTGGATTCAGTAGATACCCAATGATGCACAAAGATTTTGGTTCCTTCTCACACCTTAAGACATAATCAGGCTTGTTCCACTTCTAATACTGTTTAGAAGTTGTAGGAATGGATAGAAATTATAGTGAAAAAGTATTTTGAAAAGGAGCTCGAAAACAACATTCATAAAAGTAAGGCCATGTGCTCCCAGTATACTGAAGAAAATTGATGTTATGTAATACTTTTAAGTTAAAGAATTCCCCTGGGGTCATTTGATGAGTCAATGGCAGGTCCAGGAATACTAGTAATAGATATATTTTTAAAGAAGATACTAGATTCCTTTTGTAGTGTGTCATCTGAGTACACACATTTCTTGGTTTCTTTTCTCCATTAGAAGCTAAGAATGGTTCTTGGTTTCCTTTTTGGTTCCACCCTATTTAATTCCTTAGAAATATATCCCAAGTTCTTTTACTCCCAGTTTAATGTTCTATGCTCTTTATATATGTGCTCATAGACTCTCCAAGTGGGAAGGGCCTTAGGAGCCGCCTAGTCCAATCCATGCCTGAATAACAAACCCTGTGTAGTAATTACACGTGTGAAAATTAGAAACTGATATTACTTTGGTTCCTAGCTAAAGGCCAACTAATGGTGCAAACTAAGGGCAGTATTCTTTACTGGGCAGGGCTAATCACAGAACATAGTAGGAACACACAACTTGGATACATAGTAAGAATTGAATACAAAACATTTTCCTATAAAATGATTATGGAAAATATGCCACAGGTCTGCTAAAACAGCTTCCATTTTTCACAAAGGAGTCTTTGAAGTTTTGAATTGAAGTACAAACATTCCAATTTCTGGAAAGAAGTGAAGAAGCTTTTTACAAATACATAGTGAACCCTAGGGACTGTCAGATAGTAATGTGGAACATAGTAGAAAGAAATCTTGTGTGCACCATGAGAAACACATTTGCCAAACAGATTATTAATCTTGACCCTGTGTTACTAACAATGCAAACATGGTAATTAATCTCTCTATGCAGGCTTTTATGCTACATACAGCTCAAACATGATTAAAAATATGTTCTTCTTTTGAAAATAGAATGACTATTTGTAAAGATGACTCAGTCAGCAGGATACTCTACTTGGCATTCCTTAAAATCTATTTTTTGCTGAGTGGCTGTATTAAAAAAAAAGAGAGACACTGCATCTTGGAATATATTAAACAATTTATGCTGCACATTTCTGTTTAGATAAAGTCACTTCATGGGCCAAGCTTTCATCCTGAAAAATAATCTTAAGAAGATTTTTGGAAAGGTAAGTGAAAAAATTATGAAGTTGTGCAAAACAGAAAAATTTCCCAAAATGCATCTGGATTTTTGGCAATGGAATGTTTAATTGTACTGAATTGCCTATAAAAGGACTTTTCATCCACTAAGGAAAAAAATAAAACCTTAGCTAATCTCTCCTCCTTTGGTTTGGGGGAATAAAAGATGAAAGCCTGGTTTGGGTATGAAGGTTTAACACATAAAGGACAATATTTAAATGACAGCAATTCCACCACATCCCCCAAACTATGACTTTGCCCTTGGCCTTTTAGGCCATCAGGGCCCTTTATTTCTATGTTTTTGTGGCATTGTCTGGTGGATAATACTATAAGTCCTTCTGGCTACTGGAGGGAGGCATGTCAAGAGGTGGCCTCTGGGCATTTTGAGGGACCTTGCCTTCAGTGCCTGCCTGTCTGCCTATGGAAATGCAGAGGAAATATATGTGATTTTTAAAAGCTCTCTGTCTCTCTGTCTCTCTCTCTGTCTCTCTCTGTCTCTCTGTCTCTCTCTCTGTCTCTCTCTCTCTCTCAGTGTCTCTGGGAGTTCTGAGATCTTTTATCTTGCAGATGAGTGTATGTCTGTGGAGAGGTATTTTGCTTGGAGATGGTTTGTACTTTTAAAAATGATATTCGATGATATTTGAGCTTGGAGGTTGGAAACTACTTCTCTTTGGAAATTTATATCAAGCCTTACCATGGCAAGGTTCAAGAAATTGTGTATATATTTTTTTCCTCTTGCTCAGAGTTTTCTATAATTTTGAGGTCAACAAATGATGGAAATTGGACCTTTTCCTCATCTCACTTTCCCATTCTTACCTGACTCCAATGAAATAGAAGGAAATAAAGGACTAAATTCTCTTTATGATATGATGATGATGAAATTGAGAACTGCTCTTTAGAAAGCAGTCTACAAAGTCTATTTTACTGATGACATCTCTATGCAGGAGGCAATACACAAATTATTTCTTCCCTTTTCATATGAGGAAAGTGAGCTTCAGAGAATAAATAAATTGCCAGTGAAATGGCCTGCAAGGTCTCTTCCAACTCTTACATTCTACAATAATTCTAAGTACACTTGAGTAGGCCTCTCTACACTGTTAGTGAAAGATTCTGAATAAAAATCTAGTTGAAGACCTAGTAACCATGGCTATTTAAATTATGGGATCATGTGATGTAGAGCTGGGACTTTAGGGGTCACCTAATCCAGCTTCTTTGTTTTCCAAATGAGGAAACTGAGATCCAGAGAAATTAGATAACTTGTCCAAGATTATACAAGTTGTAAGTGGCAGATCCAAGGTTCAAACTCAAGTTCTCCAAAGCAGAAGCCAATGTTCTTTCCTTCATATCACACTATGCCCCCTCTCCTCCCCAAATCTCTTATACTGCAGAGCTACTTTTTAGACACTGACCTAAAATAATATTTCTTAAGACATAGTAAGTTTTCTTATTTATTAAGCAATTTAGCACTCAATCTATCCAGCAATTTTTTTTTTATCCAGCAATTTCTGACACATTTTTTGAAGAATTCTTTATATAAAGGTGTGAAGCTTCTGAGTACTTGATAAGTCCTTGACTTTTTTTCCTTCACATCTTAAGTCTGTGCCACAGTTAGCTAAATAATAATGCCTGCTTCTACATTGAAGCTGTCAAGTATCAAGGTATTATTGGGTTTGATTTTGAGAACACTGACTAGCTCATCCTAGAAGATAGATAGATAGATAGATAGATAGATAGATAGATAGATAGATAGATAGGTAGATAAATAGATAATAGAGGAGAGATACACACACACACACACAGAACTGAAATAAGCTGTGAGACACCTAGGGGATACAGTAAGTAGAGAGCTGGACCAGGAAACTCAAAGTCAAATTTCAGCTTCACATACTTGCCCTAGGCAAGTCACTTGACCTTTGTATGCCTCAGTTTTCTCATATGTAAAATTAGGAAAATAATATTACTCACCTCCTAGGGTTGTTATGAGGATAAAATGAGATAATGTTTTTAGAAGTGCTTTGCAAAACTTAAAATACTATATAAATGATATTAGCTATTATTATCATCATCCTAAAACAACTTTGTTGCTTATACTTACTGAGAGTAATTGAAGACAAAATGACCAAGTGTCCCTTGAAATGATGTTCCTTTTTTCCATGATGAAATCAATCCTGCTAGCTTCTTCATTTTTCAGGAGTGTACAAATTGTTCTTTGGTTGTTAATACAACATGCAAAGCAGCCTAGTTGACCCTTGGGGTCAAGAAGGGAGTGAATGCACCTCCCTTCTGGGGTAATACACCAGTAATTCCAGTCCTAGGGGAAAGGGCAGTTAGCCAATGTACCTATGTGTAAAGCCATGCACAAGCAGCTTTCTAGAGGACTGCTGCTGTGAACAGCTTTAGATGTTCTGATTACAAAGTATAGTGAACTTTTTATTTATTCAATAAAAAATCAAAGCAAAACATTCTCAGAAAATCAAGGTATAGAATTCACAACGTTACAACTTATCACAGAAAATAAAAATACAGCATTCACTATGTCAAAACTCAACAACTTATCACTAAAATGGCCACATAGTTTTCACCAGTGGTCACACAGTTTTCAACAAAGTAGAATCATTTAGTAACTCAATCATTTAGTAACTCAAACATTCAATCATCCTTAAGGAGGCTCCTTAAGGGTCACAAAGTATAAAAGTCAAAGTTCTCCACCCATGGGGTACAATTAAGTTACAACTCCAGCACTCACTATTCAGTACTCTCTTAAGGGGTAGTGGGAAATGCACAGGCCATCAAACCCTAGGTCATAAGTACGTTACAATTTTATCATTTATCACTACTCAGTATTCTATTTCATCAGTCACTACTCAGTACCAGCAGAAAGGTCTTTTCATTTTGACTTGAGGCAGGCTTTCAGCTTTCACATATTCTCTTCCATGCTCCCAGCTACCGCCCAAATCTAAACAACTGCCACCTCAGTTCAAAGGCAGACAGCTCCCAGTTCCTTGTCCAGCTCTCCATGCAGTTTCTGCTCCATATTGAAGCTCACAGTGTCCAGCACACCTCAAGTCCTTCACAGTTTCTGTTCCTGGGAAGAGAAAACGTAACAGAGACACAGACAGATAAAATACCACCAATACCACAGTCATGCTTCCTCTGGCAGGTCCAGCTGGCCCTTGGAAGTCTTCAGCAGCTCCAGCTGATCCTCAGAAGCCTTTAGCAGCTCCATTCTCAAAATCAGAATCACTTTCTCCTGGGGGCGCAGTGAGTAGAGCATTGGCCCTGGAGTCAGAAGGACCTGAGTTCGGTTCTGGCCTCAGACACTTAACACACACACAAAAAACAAAAACCTATCCGTGTGACCTTGGGCAAGTTACTTAACCTCAATTGCCCTCCAAAAAAAAAAAAAAAGCAAAAAAGCAAAAGCAAAAAAAATCACTTTCTCCACAGAAGTTCTAGTCCAGCAGCAGTAGCCCAGCCTTCAGATGCTCACTAAGAGAAATTCTCTGTCTCTCTCTGACTCTCTCTCTCTCTCTCTCTCTCTCTCTCTCTCTCTCTCTCTCTCTCTGTCTCTCTCTCTCTCTCTCCCTCCCTCCCCCCCTCCCCCTGGCAGCAGCTGCTCTGCCTCCAGATGCTTGTCCCAGGAAATTCTGTCTGTCCAGCTTGTAATTCTCCCTTCTATATGGTATAGCTCCTCCCTGTTCTGCCCCTTCCAGTTACCTCAGCAACTTCCTCCCAAGGTGTTAACTACTTCTGTGTTAATTAAATAGCTTAAACAAGGTGTTAACTCGAAACAAGATGCTAAGTACCTGCTTATTTGCCAGAACAAAGAGGCATGGAAGATCTTCAGATTCCATTAACATTACACTATGCAATGAGCATCAAAGACAGCTGGTGTTTGACCCTGACACTGGCCAAAATTCTGTGGATTCATAGGGACTGAGTGTCAAGAAAGAAGGAGGGAACAACTGAGAACTTTCATTGCAGAGAAACTTTTCTCATAATGGTCTGGGGTCCTTGGATGTTTTCCCTTACATGTGTTAGTGGATTCTTTTGATAGATTATTAATCCTAGGAAGTCATCTCTCAGGGTGACTTTTACTTGTATTTCCCTAGGGGATATTTCTTGTATTTGTATCCATATAGACAAGCTGCCCTTGAGTCCAGGCCAATAAAGCCCCATGAGGGAGTCAGTCTATGATAATTTCATGCCTTGAGCTCAACAAATGCTTCATACCTGATAATATCTTCTGATATGTTTTTCCCTTAAGCATTTTCTTTACCTCAGGGCATTTTCCACAGGACCTTATCTTCTATTTAGCCAATGACTTCTGGATTCTGGTTACATTTATAAGAAGAATGTTGATATAGTTATGGTTCATTTCTTCCAACTGTGTCAACTTGCTAGTCATTAGACCAGGACTGCACATTGAGAGTAACAGCAGTTAAATTAATATTAATAGACTGTCTCAGAAATGCCGTCATTTGGAAATTTGCTGTCTCTGTATAGTAGGTCATTCCTAGGTTAGAACAGAGGTCAAAGTAAACATTAAACTAGCACAAAATATAAAAAAAGGAGGCACATGATTATGGCGGTTCTTACCTGACCTGTTTAAACAAGCTGTGATATTGAAAAATGTGAAATGGATAAAGATAAAGATATTGATTTTGACTTGCTGTTTTCTGGAGAATTTCAAGCAATATAAAACTACTACAACAATAATGGAAAAGAAAGAACCACTCCTTTTCTTTCAAAATCTCAATTTTTCTTCAAGGTTCAACTCAGGTACTACCACATGAAGCCTTCTTTAATTACACTGTCCCCATCATACTCTGTATTTAATTATATTTATCTCTATACATGATCCCATATCATCCTGTCTCCTCCAGGAACTTGACGCTTCAATCATCTCCTCCCTCTCCCTAATTTTTTGTCTTTCCTTATTCACTAGCTCTTTCCTTATATTGCTGATAACCTATAGGATAAGAACACCATACTTGCTCAAATATCCCTCATTTCTTTTTTTTTAAACAAATGCTTTATTAACTTCTGTTTTACATCATTCATTTCCGCCAGATTTTGAGTTACAATATTTTCCCCCCATTATTCCCCTACCCAACCTCCCAGAATAGCAGTCCCACAAGATATCACTTCCTCCAATCTGCTCTCCCCCATACCTTCTCCCATACCCCCATCGACTTTTCCATTAGAGGAAGGTGAGACTTTGTGTCCCAATGCCTGCACATCTTATCTCCCTATTACAAGCAAAAGAGTATTAATAATAGTATTTATGTATATTTGAAACATTTAATGTTAATACCTCGAATTTCAGATCCATTTCCTTCCTCCTTTGTCACCCATTCCCTCTTGGGAGATAAGTAATTCAGTATATGTTGTACATGTCTAGCTATGCAAAACATTATCATAGTAGATATATTGTACAAGGCTGCTTATAATTCCCTCCCACTCATCCCACCCCCCACCTGGTCCATTCCCTACATGATCCTGTCCCTCTTCTATAGTGGGTACTTCCAACCTCCTCTCCCCCCAAGGATGCCCTTCCATCCATCATCCCTCCTCTCATCCCCCTTCCCCCTATCCTGCTGCAGGTTGAGATATCCCATTTAGTATGTATGTCATTTTTCTCCCTGAACCAAATTCAATGTGAATGTGGTTTTGCCTTTTTAGCCTTCCTTATTCTCCCCCTCCTTTGCAACCACTTCCCTACATGAGATAGTTTACCCTACCATGTCTCTCCCCATCTCCTCTTGCCACTTTCCTCTCTCACCTCATAATTTCATCCCTTGAGTATTCTCCCTTCCCAACAAATTCAACCTATGCCCTCTATCCATATATAACTGTAACCATATATACACACATTCACATATGTATTCATATGACCACACCCCCTTCTTCCATTATTTTCATAGTGAGAAAGATATCATCAGTCACAGTTATTGCTTTTCCATATAGGAATGTAAATAGTTCAAGTTTGATAAGTTCCTTTTGATTTCTTTTCCCTGATTACCTTCTCAGGAATCTCTTCCTTCTTGTGTCTGGATGTCAAATGTTCTATTCAACTCTGGTTTTTTCCTCAAGAATACTTGAAAGTCCTCTATTCCACTGAATGACCATATTTTCCCCTGAAACAAAATACTCAGTTTTGCTGGGTAGGTGACCCTTGGGTTCATTCCCAGTTCTTTTGCCCTCTGGAATATCATATTCCATGCCCTTCAATCCCTCAGTGTAGAAGCTGCCAGGTCCTGGGCTATTCTAATTGTGTTTCCACAATATTGAAATTGTTTCTTCCTGGCTGCTTGTAGTATTTTCTCCTTGATCTGGGGATTCTGGAACCTGGCTATAATATTTCTGGGAGTTTTCTTTTTGGGATCTTTTTTCAGGAGGTGATCGGTGGATTCTTTCAACCTCTATTTTGCCCTCTGGATCTAAAACATCAGGGCAGTTTTCCTTGAGAATTTCTTGAAGGGTGATTTCTAGGTTCTTTCTTGATCATGGCTTTCAGGTAGTCCAATAATTTTTAAATTGTCTCTCCTGGATCTATTTTCCAGGTCAGTGGTTTTTCCCATGAGATATTTCACATTGCCTTCTAATCTTTCATTTGTTTGGATCTGCTTAACAGCATCTTGATTTCTCATAAAGTCATTAGCTTCCATTTGATCCAGTCTAACTCTGAAGGAATGAATCTCCTCAGTGAACTTTTGAGATTCTTTTTGCATGTGGCAAATTCGACTTTTTAAGGCATTCTTCTCCTCATTGCCCTTTTGGGCCTCCTTTGCCATTTGAGTTAGTCTATTTTTTAAGGTGCTGTTTTCCTCAGTCAGGCTGTTGACCCTCATTTCATACTTTTCCTGCATCCTTCTCATTTCTCTTTCCAGTTTTTCCTCCACTTCTCTTATTTGATTTTTAAAGTCCTTCTTAAGGTCCTCTATGGCCTGCAACCCGCTCATCTTTTCCCCTGGGGCTTTTGGAGCAGGACTTCTGACCTCACAGTCCTTTTCCCGCTCTATGCCCCCAAAATAGGAGTCTAGGGTTGCATTTTTCTGTTTCCTTTGCCTTGGCATGTTGCCACTTAATTACTTGACTTTGGGGCTTGTTGCCACACTATGGCTTTAAGGCCAGATAGAGGAATTTTGGTCCTGAACATGTCGGGGGGCAACTTCCATTTCTGGCAAGCTGTAAACCCACCCACAACTTCCACCCTAGAACACAATCCAGATTCAGGGAGGTTAAAGAAAGAGCGATTACCCCCCAAGACTGATCGCTGGATCTCCCTACGATTTGCAGGCTGGGAGCTGGAGCTGCCTCTGAAAACTACAAAATGCTGTGTCTCCTCAGTGGCTTCTAGCCCCCAGGGGAGGGAGCCGACGCATTCCCTAAATACAGGTCCCAAAGTCCATAGGACACTAACCTCTTACTTTGTCCTAGGCATGTCTATGTTGATAATTCTGGATTCGCCACAGCTCCTGGTTTTCTGGGGTTCCTCCAGCTGGCTGCTGGCCCTGCCGCCCTGGGGCTAAAACCTCGGCTCACTTGGACCTGGGCTCGGCTTGGCTCCTGTGCTCTGCGTGCTGTGCGCTGCCAGGTCCCAGACCACTGCGCTGGTCCTTCCTGCAGGGCTTCTGGGCTGTCCTCAGTGGGAGGTTAGCTTCTCTGTGTCATTCTCTGGGTGCTGGGGCTCCAGAAGTTGTTCAGAGTCCCCTTTTACATAGTTTGGGGGGAATCTGGGGGCAGAGTGGCTTGGATGAGCTGTTTCTACTCCGCCATCTTGGCTCCGCCCCCTCAATATCCCTTATTTCTAAAGAAATAAAATAGAAATAAAACAATAACCAGAAACCCTTTTACTTGATCCTTCTATCCCCTCAAATTATTGCTTTATATGTCTACTACCTTTCACAGTCAAACTCTTGAGGATGGGAGTTTGGGGAAGGACTTAGTTGCCTTCATTTTCTTACTCCACATACACACTTCTCAACTCTTTGAAATCTGGCTTCTGAATGTTCAGATACTATTAGGAGACACCCTGTTTTCTAGAACTAAAGCCCAGCAAGCAAGCTGTGCCCTGAGCCTGGCATAACAAAAATCCTAATAGAACTGATGGTCCTTGAGCTTGGCCAAGCACCAACAGACCCAGATGTGAAACCCTGCTATGAATGGACTTTTTGTCAACAGACAACCTTGCCTCACTGCTGCTGTTATTTCCATTTACACCATTATAGTCCTTGAGCATATTATTTTCCTGGCTCTGCTTATTTTATCCTGCATCAGTCCATATAATTCTTCTTTGAGTGTTGTATTCGTTTTTCTTAAAACTCCCCACTTCAATTTCTCCCACACAGGTACCAAGGTGTTTGGCCAGAAAGCACATCTGACCATGTGAATACCACATTCGATAAACTCCAATGGTTCCCTGTTACCTTTAGGATGAAACGTAACTCCTCTGTTTGATATTTAAAGAGCTTCACAACCTATCCCATTCCTATCTTTCTAGTCTTCTTAAGCATTACTCCCCTTCGTGTACTCTATGGTCTAACTGTACTGGTCTACTGGCTGTCCCTCTTATCTCCTGTAGGCATGCCCTCACACAGTCTGTCCCACATGCCTGGAATGATGTGTCTCCTCTGCTCTAACTCTTAGAATCTTTGTCTTCCTTTAAAACACAAATCAAGTGGTATCTACTACCGTAGGCCTTTATTGGTCCCCCTTCCCCTCTAAGACTACTTTCCATCTAATACTCTATTTATTTTGTACACTCTGATTATATATGGTAGCCAGGCTGTGCAGTGTACAGAACACCAGGACTGGAGTCAGGAAGACCTGAGTTCAAATCCAGTCTCAGACACTAGCTAGGTGACCCTGGGCAAGTAACTTAACCCTGTTTGCCTCAGTTTCCTCATCTGTAAAATGAGCTGTAGAAAGAAATGTCAAACTACTCCAGTATCTTTGTCAAGAAAACCCCAAATGGGAACACAAAGGGTCTGACCTGACTGAAAACCTCTAAAGAACAACAACATTGATTTACATAGGTTGTCCTCCAATTAGAACATAAATTCCTTAAGGCTATGGGCTATTTTTGCTTGTTATTTATATCCCCAATTCTTAGCACAGTCTCTGGGACATAGTAAATATTTAATAACTGTCTTTTGGTTTATCAGTTGAAATAAAGTAGTTGGCAGAATGGCTTTCATCATCCACCCAAAGGTAATATCATTTCCTAGGATACTTAATTATCTCTTCTGGCATTTTTCATAACGAGTCTAAGCAAAAAGACTACCATGAAAATAATTATAGTTTACAGGTTAACATCTAATGTAGAGAATGAGGAAATCAAGAAATTCTGGGGATAGCTATGTTGCACAGCGAATAGAGCACCTGCTCTTGAGTCAGGGGTACCTGAGTTCAAATCTGGCCTCACACATAACACTTACCAGCTGTGTGATCTTGGGCAAGTTGCTTAACCCCAATTGCCCTGGACACCTCTCTCCAAAAAAAGCAAAAAAAAAAGAAATAAAGAAAGAAATTCTGCAAATAACTTGATAAAATCCTCCAAACTAAACTAATGTCTACCTGAATAGATGGTGACTTCAAAGCAAAGATGGAACTAGAGGAAGAAGGCAAAAAATATGGAAAATATGCTTCAGGATTAAGGGACAAAACAAAAAGCTTCTAGACCACTCTGATGTCACATATCTATACATCATGAATGCTTGCTTCAAAAAGAAAGTCAGAAGCCACTAGGCATGTCAAACACTGAGCAGCATACTCCAAATGCATCATTCTTTCTAGTCTTCCAGGATGTAAGTCATATTAGAATTTGTGTGTAATTAGAATTCAACTAACTAAAAACAAAGTTCAAAATCAATGTCAAATTATATTGTATATAACTGATAAATATTTACATTACTCATACTTCTCAGAAGGCCATAAAATTTTGAGTTGGAAGGGTCTTCTAAGGTCATCTAATCCAACTCCTTTACTTTATAGATGAAGAAACTTAGGTTTAAAGATATGAAGTGACTCATTATTGCCCTGAAGCCTCATAAGTATTAAGAAACAGAGATGGGATTTACTTAAACCCAGATGTTGAGTAAATAAATTAAAGGCATATATGCATGAAAAAAAATTATTAAATTCTTACTATTTGCCAGGGGATACAAATCCAAAAAAGGGTTAATCCTTGCCTTCAAGGAGTTTATATTCTAATAAGAGTAGAAAATGAATGTATAGGAGTAGTGACCGCTTGAGGTTGAACACAGGTCTCCCTAATTCCAAGTTTAGTATACTATCCTCTATGCTGTGTTGCTCTCCCCAAATTTATCTTCTAGCATGCCAACTATGATCCTACATTTTTCTATTCCCTACCTAGGTCCAGGACTCAGTTAAAATTACCAAATCAACCACATCAAACCCCATCAGGAAATGCAGCCCATAGTCAAATTTACACTAGTAATGCTTCTTTATGGCCCTGCATACACTGCTGGATTAAGGCTCTCTAATAACCTTCCTGAAGTGTTAGGGTTACTGCTGTGTACCTCCATCAATGAAACTTATAAAATACTTATGAAATACTAGATGAAAAAGCTACAGAAGTGCAAATTATTATCATTAAATGGAGAAAAAAGAAGAACAAGTTCAGGTGGAGAGAAATTATATCTAAGAACAAAGGCAAAGGAATTAAATTCATAGGCATTTCTTATAAAATGGGTTTAAGATTTTGATCTTGAAAAAAAATCTTTGAGGAAATGCCTTTTCTAACTCTGATGATTTGCTATCCCTTTGTAAAACCTTTAATCTCTTCTCTGTCTTTGCTTCAGGACAGGACGTAGCATTGGAAAGTAACAACTTGTTTAGATAAAATAATGGCAGCTATACAAACATGCCACCACCATGGAGGTCAGATCTGACAAACAGGAACAAATATGTCTCCTGGAATTGTAATAAAACACGAGCAACAACCTCATTTTCTTGACGTCACACTTGGACTATTCTCTCCTTATATGTAGGTAATGTTTCTTGCTAGGTAGGAATGATAAACTGTGTGGTTACTGGAGTGAGGTCAGAAATGAGATTTGGTTCATGAAATAGATGAGGCAAGTGGCCATCTCTTCCTCTTCCTCCTCAGTTTTTTCCTACTGGCTTATGGATTGGAAGGCTGTTGTTCAGATGAAACTGTGTACATGATATAATACCAGATTGAATTGAAAAACTGTTTAGGTAATGGAAGGGTTTATATGATTATTATGTCCCTTCTACATCACCTTTCCCCTTCCCATCCTTTGCCATAAAAAACTTTCTTGGCCTTATTTATTAAAACTGAGACACATTTCTTTCTTCTTCTTCTTTTTTTTTTTTTTTACAATTTTTGTCTTTATTAAAATTTTTGTTTGCTTTTAGTTTGCAAGATTCAATTCCATAATTCCTTGAGTTCCAAATTTTCTTTCCCTCCCTCCCCTCCCCCACCATGACAGTATACAATCCAGTATAGGATCTGCAAATACTTTCACATTAGACATTAGTCAGGTTACAAAGGTGGATTGTACTAGATGGAATGAAACATGGTAAAGAGGAAATAAAACCAAACAATAAAAGGAGAAAGATCAAGTAGTTTGCTTCAATCTGGATTCAAACTCAGTTCTTTCTAGTTCTTTCTCTGGATGTAGACATCTCTTTCCATCATGAGTCTTTTGGAATTAATTTATATCACTGCATTGCTAAGAAGAGTACAGTCTATCATAGTTGGTCATCACACATATGTTGTGTCTGTAATTGTATACAAATTTCTCCTGGTTCTACTCTTCTTGCTCAGCATTAGTTTGTATAAGCCTGTCCAGGCAAATATGAAGTCCATCTGCTCCTTGTTTCTTATGGCACAATAGTATTCCATTACATGCGTATACCACAACTTCTTCAGCCATTCCCCAGTTGATGGGCACCCCCTTAATTTCCAATTCTTTGCTACCACAAAAAGAGATGCTATAAATATTTTATACATATGGGTCTTCCTCCCACTTCTATGATCTCTTTGGGATATAACCCTGTAATGGAAATGCAAATTTAAAGATCTTCCCTGCCCCTAGTTTAAGTGCACCTGGAGCCTGTGGTGGGAGGTTTGTTTTTCAGGAAAGCCCACACCTTGATACTTTGTGATTGGGCAGTGAGTCAAGAAGGTTGTTACATTCTCTGAGCCAGGAGAAGGCTATATAAACCCTGATGGGAGCTTTTGCTTTGGGGCTCACATTGAGAAGTATTGTGTGATTTGACCAGATGAGACTCTCGGCAGCTGTTGAGAACCCCCTGGTTTTGAAAACCCAGATGTTGATGCTTCCCTCTCTGGTAACTGTGATTTTGGTATTGATAATGGTTGGACAGTTTGGAAACCTGTCTGTTTGATCTGTCTGTATACTCTGAAGTTTGGGGGGCTGACATTTTCCCGCTGAAGTAGGCAATATATGTTTGATTAAAGTGAGCTTGTTAACAGATTTTGAGTGGCTTTCCTTTACAAAAGCTGATCTAAGAACCTGTGTTGGCAGCCACCCTGGGGATGTTGGGGTGCTTGCTGCTACAAACCCTAGAAGTGGTATTGCTGGGTCAACGGGTATGAAATTATTTATAGCCCTTTGGGCATAATTCCATATTGCTCTCCAGAATGGTTGGATCAGTTCACAACTCCACTAGCAATGTATTAGTGTTCCAATTTGCCCACATCCTCTTCAGTATATGTCATTTTCCTGTTTTGTCATCTTAGCCAATATGGTGAGATGTGGTACCTCAGAGTTGTTTTAATTTGCATTTCTCTAATCAATAGTGATTTAGAGCATTTCTTCATGTGCTTATAGATATCTTTAATTTCTTCCTTTGAAAACTGCCTGTTCATATCCTTTGACCATTTATCAATTGGGGAATGACTTGTATTCTTATAGATTTGACTCAATTCTCTGTATATTTTAGAAATGAGTCCTTTATCAGAGACATAGGCTATAAAAATTCTTTCTCAATTTCCCATTTCCCTCTTAATCTTGGTTACATTGGCTTTGTTTGTACAGAAGCTTTTCAATTTAATGTAATCAAATTTATCCATTTTGCATTTTATAATGCTCTCTAATTCTTGTTTGTTCATAAAGTCTTTCCCTCTCCACAATTCTGATAGGTAAACTATTCCTCGCTTTCCGAAATTGCTTACAGTATCATCCTTTATGCCTAGATCATGTACCCATTTAGACTTGATTTTGGTATATGGTGTTAGATAATGGTCTATGCCCAGTTTCTGCCATACTATATTCCAGTTTTCCCAGCAGTTTTTGTCTAATAGTGCATTCTTATCCCAAAAGCTGGAGTCTCTGGGTTTATCAAACAATAGATTACTATACTCATTGATTGCTGAATCTGGTGCGCCCAATCTATTTCATTGATCCACTACTCTGTTCCTCAGCCAGTACCAAGTAGTTTTGATGACTGCTGCTTTATAATACAGATTAAAATCTGGTATAGCTAGTCCACATTCCCTAGTATTTCTTTTCATTAATTCCCTTGATATTCTGGACCGTTTGTTCTTCCAAATAAATTTTGTTATTATTTTTTCTAGCTTTATAAAGTAGTTTTTTGGTAAGTTTATTGGTATGGCACTAAATATATCATTTAGCTTTGGTAAAATTATAATTGATATATGATATTTTTCCAATAAGATGTGACTTTATTTGTGTGAGAAGTGTTTTGTAGTTGTGATCATATAGGTCTTGGGTTTGAGACCTAGTTTTGAGACTATTCTTCTTAAAAGAAGAAAAAGAAAGGAAAAAAAAACCCTCCTACACCAACACATTATTATACAAATCTAAACCCTATGCCATAGAAATGGGGAGGGGAGAGAAGGGGAGAATTTCCAGGCCTGTATTGAGGGAATATGGTCTAGTCCACAGAGTGTGAGAGGAGTCAGAAGATTGAAATTTTATTTTGGACTCTGAAACAAATGTGTTACTTTAGACAAGTTTCAGTTGCCTCAACTGGACAGAATCCCACTTTGTATTTTCATATTATGGAGTTATTAAAAAGATCAAAGGAAAGTGAAGGAAATTGACTTTACAAAGTTAATAGCACTGTAGCTATATGATCATGGACCAATCTCTTCATCTTTTTTTGTCCTCGGTTTTCTTATATGTGAAATCAGAGATTTGGACTAGAAAGTCTCCAAAGTTTCTTCCAGCTCTAAATCTATGTTATTATGATCCTATATGAGGGAGTATCATTGTGCTGCCATGTTTTTGTGGATATGTGTGTTTGTTATGTGTTCATGAGATATGATAGGAAAAAATTCCTCTCTAAGTGAAGTGGTAGGGAGCAGGGCTAACCTTAGGCAGAATGGTGAAGGAGGTAACATTTGTCTTTGGTATTTGTGTATATTTCCTATTGGAGTCCTTCCCTCTAGATGCCTGCTGCTCAAAGGCTATGTCCTGCCAATCTCCCTCTTATCCGTGTACACTCCCACCATAGTGTCTTATGGTTCAAACTTTTCCTATCTCCCTTGAAACTTGTCTGTTTCATATATATGAAAAATGAATACTCATTTATAAATGTTTTTATTCACCACAGTCCCAAGTAATATATTTTCATTTTATTTGGGACTGTCTGAACCTAACTTTTTCTAGACATATTATTTTAAAATAGGTTTTTATTGATAAATTTTGTTTTTATATAACTTACATTTCCCCCCTGTAATTGCCCTGCTTCCTTTCCCATAATACCATTCCTTATAACAAATAATTTTTTTAATAAGGAAAAAAAAATCAGCAAAACTTTACAATTTGTCAAAAAAAAAAATCTAACATTATATGAAATGTTCCACCTCTACAGCTTCCCTCACCTCTCTAAAGGAACAGGAAAAGGTAGTCTTTTCATATATATATATTTTGGGTCCAAGCTTATTTTTCATAATTTTGCAATGCCAATTTTCATTTGTTTTGCTGTAGTTCTTTCCATTTACATTGTTACAATCATTGGATATAGTATATTCCTGGCTTTCCTGACTTCATTCTGCATCTGTTCATGTAAAATCTTTTTATGACTTTCTGTATTAATCATATTTGTAATTTCTTACATTGGAATGGTATTTCTGTACATTGCAATAATATTCCACTAACATGTTACAGTTTGTTTAGACATATCCCCAGTTAATGGGCATATACTTTGTTTCCAGTTATTCACTTTTACAAAAAATATTGCTCTAAATATTTTGGTGTTTATGGAGCCTTTCTTTTTGTCAGTGCCTTAATCCAAAAAAATTACCTCTTTACTGGTAGGAGTCTCAAGCACTGTGACAGGTCAGTGGGGAGATACTGAGGAGAGGTAGGCATTTCACTTTTCTTTAAGTTCCTCACATTGGTGTCTACTGTATTCCAACTGTACATAGGGTTGGCATTGAGTCTAAAGTACATAAATAAAGTGTTAAAATGTCCACATCCTGGCAGAAACTAGGTATAGACCAGCATCTTATACTGTATGCTAAGATAAGGTCAAATAGGTACATGATTTAGATATAAAGGCTGACACCATAAACAAATTAGGAGAGCAATGAATACTTTCCTTGTCAGATCTACGGAGAAGGATTGATGACTAAACAAGAAATATAGAGCATTACAAAATGTAAAATGGGTAATTGTGATTATAACAAATTTAAAAAGTTTGTGTACATACAAATTCAATGCAACCAACATTAGAAGGAAAGAAGAAAGCTGGGAAACAACTTTTACAGTGTCTCTGATAAAGGCCTCATTTCTCAAATATATAGAGAGCTGAGCCAAATTATAAGAATGCAAGTCATTCCTTGATTGATAGATGGTCGAAAGATATGAACAAGCAGTTTGCAGATTAAGAAATCAAAGCTATCTATAGTCATATAAAAATGCTATAAATCACTACTGATTAAAGAAATGCAAATTAAAACAACTCTGAAACACCACCTCACACTAATCAGATAGATTGGCTAATAAGACAGAAAAGAAAAGATAAATGTTGGAAGGGATGTGGGAAAATTGGAACACTGATGCACTGTTGGGGGAGTTGTGAACTGATCCAACTATTCTGGAGAGCAATTTGGAACTATGCCCAAAGGGCAATCAAACTATGCATACACTTTGATCCGGCAATATCAGGACTGTATCCCAAAGAAATTTTTTTAATAAAGGAAAAAAGACCTACTTGTACAAAAATATTTATTGCAGCTCTTTTTGTGATGGCAAAGAATTAGAAATTGAGGGGATCTCCATCAATACGGGAAGGGCTGAACAAGTTGTCAAATTTGAATGTAATGGAATGCTATCGTGCTATAAGACATGATGAACATGTAGATTTCAGAAAATTCTAGAAAGACTTACATGAATCAATTCAAAGTGAAATGAGAAGAGCCAGGAGAACATTGGACATAGTAACAGAAACATGGTACAATGATCAGCTATGAATGACTTGCCCATTCCTAGCAATACAATGATCTAAAACAATTCCAAAAGTCTCATGAGGAATATTACTATTCACATCCAGAGAAAGAACTGAAAAAGTATGAATGCTGATCAAAGCATAATATTCACTTTTTTCATGTTTTTCTTTTCTTTTGTCTATTTCTTTTTTCATAATATGACTAATATGGAAATATGTTTTCATAATTGCACATATATAACCTATAACAAATTGCTTACTATGTCAGGGAGGGGAGAGGTGAGAGAATGAGGGAGGGATAAAATTTAGAAATTAAAATTTTCAAATGAATGTTAAAATGTGTCTTTACATGGGGTGACTAGGTGGCACAGTGAGTAAGAGTGCCGGCCTGGGGTCCGGAGGACCTGGGATCAGTTCCGGCCTCAGAAAATTAGCACCCACACATAAATAACTAGCCGTGTAACCTTCAGCAAGTTACTTAACCTTGATTGCTTTAAAAACGTGTCTTTACATGTAATTGAAAAATATTATTTAGGGGCACCTAGAAGGCACAGTGAATCGTGCACCGGCCCTGGAGTCAGGAGGACTTGAGTTCAACTCCAGCCTCAGACACTTACCACAGAAAAAAACTAGCCATGTGACCTTGGGCAAGTTACTTAACTCCTATTGCCCTACCTTCCCCCCTCCAAAAAGCAAAAAAAAAATTAAAAAGAAAATGTCCATACTCTTTGACCCAGAGATCCTACTGCTAAATATAATGTCCCAAAGAGAACACTGACAAAAATCTCAGTTTCCTACTTCTTACTTCTATGTGACCTTAGTTGAAGTTGAAGAGTCACAAAACCTAGGAGGTGTAAGAGACTTCAGTGGGGGGCGGAGCCAAGATGGCGGAGTAGAAACAGCTCATCCAAGCCTCTCTGCCCCCAGATTCCCCACAAACTATGTAAAAATGGACTCTGAACAACTTCTGGAGCCCCAGAACCCACAGAACGACACAGAGAAGCTAACCTCCCGCTGAGGACAGCCCAGCAGCCCTGCAGGAAGGACCAGCGCAGCGGTCTGGGAGCCGGCAACGCGCAGAGCACAGAGCGCAGGAGCCCAGCCGAGCTGAGCCCAGGTCCTCATGAGCCGAGGTTTTAGCCCCAGGGCGGCAGGGCCAGCAGCCAGCTGGAGGAACCCCAGAACACCAGGAGCTTTGGCAACTCCAGAATTATCAACATAGACATGCCTAGGACAAAGTAAGAGGTTAGTGTCCTATGGACTTTGGGACCTGTATTTGGGGAATGCGTCAGCTCCCTCCCCTGGGAGCTAGAAGCCGCTGAGGAGACATGCCATTTTGTAGTTTTCATAGGCATTTCCGGCTCCCAGCCTACAAACCGTGGGGAGATCCAGCGATCAGTCTTGGGGGGTAATCGCTCTTGCTTTAACCTCCCTGGATCTGGATTGTGATCTAGGGTGGAAGTTGTGGGTGGGTTTACATTTTACCAGAAACGGAAGTTGCCCCCCACACGTTTGGGACGAAAATTCCTCTAGCTGGCCTTAAAGCCATAGTGTGGCAACAAGCCCAAAAGTCAAGCAATTAAGTGGCAACATGCCAAGGCAAAGGAAACAGAAAAATGCAACCCTAGACTCCTATTTTGGGGGCATAGAGCGGGAAAAGGACTGTGAGGTCAAAAGTCCTGCTCCAAAAGCCCCAGGGGAAAACATGAGCGGGTTGCAGGCCATAGAGGACCTTAAGAAGGACTTTAAAAATCAAATAAGAGAAGTGGAGGAAAATTAGAAAGAGAAATGAGAAGGATGCAGGAAAAGTATGAAATGAGGGTCAACAGCCTGACTGAGGAGAACAACACCTTAAAAAATAGACTAGCTCAAATGGCAAAGGAGGCCCAAAAGGGCAATGAGGAGAAGAATGCCTTAAAAAGTCGAATTTGCCAGATGGAAAAGAATCTCAAAAGTTCACTGAGGAGATTCATTCCTTCAGAGTTAGACTGGAGCAAATGGAAGCCAGTGACTTTATGAGAAATCAAGATGCTGTTAAGCAGATCCAAACAAACGAAAGATTAGAAGGCAATGTGAAATATCTCATGGGAAAAACCACTGACCTGGAGAATAGATCCAGGAGAGACAATTTAAAAATTATTGGACTACCTGAAAGCCATGATCAAGGAAAGAACCTAGAAATCACCCTTCAAGAAATTCTCAAGGAAAACTGCCCTGATGTTTTAGATCCAGAGGGCAAAATAGAGGTTGAAAGAATCCACCAATCACCTCCTGAAAAAGATCCCAAAAAGAAAACTCCCAGAAATATTATAGCCAAGTTCCAGAATCCCCAGATCAAGGAGAAAATACTACAAGAGGCCAGGAAGAAACAATTTCAATATTGTGGAAACACAATCAGAATAGCCCAGGACCTGGCAGCTTCTACACTGAGGGATCGAAGGGCATGGAATATGATATTCCAGAGGGCAAAAAACTGGGAATGAACCCAAGGGTCACCTACCCAGCAAAACTGAGTATTTTGTTTCAGGGGAAAATATGGTCATTCAGTGGAATAGAGGACTTTCAAGCATTTTTGAGGAAAAAACCAGAGTTGAATAGAAAATTTGACATCCAGATGCAAGAAGTAAGAGATGCCTGAGAAGGTAATCAGGGAAAAGAAATCAAAAGGAACTTATCAAAGTTGAACTATTTACATTCCTATATGGAAAAGCAATAACTGTGACTGATGATATCTTTTCTCACTATGAAAATAATGGAAGAAGGGGTGTGGTCACATGAATACATATGTGAATGTGTGTGTATATGGTTACAGTTATATATGGATAGAGGGCATAGGTTGAATTTGTTGGGAAGGGAGAATACTCAAGGGATGAAAGTATGAGGTGAGAGAGGAAAGTGGCAAGAGGAGATGGGGAGAGACAGGGTAGGGTAAACTATCCCATGTAGAAGAAGCAGGGGGAAGTGGTTGCAAAGGAGGGGGAGAATAAGGAAGGCTAAAAAGGCAAAACCACATTCACATTGAATTTGATTCAGGGAGAAAATGACATACATACTAAATGGGATATCTCAACCTGCAGCAGGATAGGGGAAGGGGGATGAGAGGAGGGATGATGGATGGGAGGGCATCCTTGGGGTGAGGGGAGGTTGGAAGTACCCACTATAGAAGAGGGACAGGATCATATAGGGAATGGACCAGGTGGGGGGTGGGATGAGTGGGAGGGAATTATAAGCAGCCTTGTACAATATATCTACTATGATAATGTTTTGCATAGATAGACATGTACAACATATACTGAATTACTTATCTCCCAAGAGGGAATGGGTGACAAGGGAGGAAGGAAATGGATCTGAAATTCGAGGTCGTAACATTAAATGTTTCAAATATATATATACTATTATTAATACTCTTTTGCCTATAATTGGGAGATAAGATGTGCAGGCATTGGGACACAAAGATTCATCTTCCTCTAATGGGAAAGTCGATGGGGGTATGGGAGAATGTATGGGAGAGAGCAGATTGGAGGAAGCGATATCTTGTGGGATTCAGGGAGGTTGGGTAGGGGAATAATGGGGGGAAAATGATTGTAACTCAAAATCTGGCGGAAATGAATGATGTAAAACAGAAGTTAATAAAGCATTTGTTTAAAAAAAAAAAAGAGACTTCAGTGGCCAACAAGTCAAACCCATACACCAAAAGGAAACTCCACTATAATGTACCTGATGAGTGCTTATCCCACTTCTGCTTGAAAACCTTCAATGCATAGAAGCCATCACCTCTTGAGGTACTGAGGCAATGCCTTCCATTTTGGAGCAGCTCTAATAGCTAAATATCCCCATCATAACATCAAAATTACTTTCCCTCTAATATTAAAGACATTGTCTCTTTGCAATGTCTACCCATAATTCTAAGTTCTACTTTTGGAGGCCAAACAGAGTAAGTCTGATCTCTTGCACATGACATCCCATCATTTCTCTCTTAATTTCCTTGTCTCTAAAATGGGGTGCTTGAGTTTACCAGAGGACATCTAAAGTCCATCTACCTAGAGCCTACATCTTTTTTCTTTATTAATTTGCTTGTTTGCTTTTAGTTTACAAGATTCAGTTCCACAATTAGAGCCTACATCTAAGCTTACAAGAGAATAAAAAAAAAAGTCCTTAACAAAATTGGCATACAAGTGATCAGGTCACTTCTGGTATTATAAATCAGTATCAAACTGCTTTTCCCAAATGTTTAGATTAACCTTCTGTGTAAGGCCCAAAGCATAGCTCTCTTCCCATATTATTCTGAAGGCAAAAGTTTATTGCTCATGCTCTTTCCAGTGAAAATATTTCTTTGTGACTGATTGATCTTGCACCTGTAAATTTAGCAGAAATCTGGATTCGTGGAGCTCAAACAGATAACAGATAGGTATTCTTTCTTCTCCTGGGAGCATTGAACATGCTGGTAAGTGATGAGAATTTGAGCAGAGACAAGCTAGCCACTTCTTAGGCATATTATGGTGGTGACTCATTTTGGGTTAGACTAGATTGCTGCTGAAGTTCATTTCAGCTCACAATTTGTATAACCCATCATGTACTAGATGTTTTAAAGATATTGACACTTGAATATGGAAGTCCATTGTCTACCATAAGCTTGTCAGGATTTAAGCAATTTTTAAAGGGTTAAAGGAAAAAGTGCTTCTAGATTTGTTGAGAATGAGTTAGTGCGAAAAAATTCTTCTCCATTGATAATTTAAAAATCCAGTCCCCCAAAGCCAAATCACAATGTTAGCTTTTTTCATTCAGTGTACAGGAACAGAAAAAATGCCACAGCAGGAAAACTAGAGACCCAGCTAGACTGAGATAATTCCTCTACCTGCATGATTTTTCATTTTTCTTTAAAATGAAGTTCACTTTCCTTAGAATGGGAATGTCATCAGTCTGAAAGAAATGCATTTGCCATTATGCTGAGACATCAAGGTCAGTGATATACCACTGTGCCAACTTTGAAATATCTTTACCTGAAGGGGGGCTGGGGCCAAACCCTTATCTGAAGAGATGGCATGCCCAGTGGCAGAAACAAAAGTCACTGAGTCAGGCAATTCTGAGCTCCTACTCATGCCTCATGGTGATCAATGGATATTGGCTGATTGGTTTTTCTGATTGATGGATGGACTTAAGGTAATGATGTCCTAAAAAACCCCACCACTTTCAGTTATTATTATTATTCTTTTTCAAATAATGCCTATTACTTTTAAAGGAACCTGACTTTGCATTAGCTTGTTTTGTGAGAATGTTATGGGAATATGGCAGCAGATCCTTATTAAGTACTTTAGAAGGAAGGGTTCAAGGAAAAGTTAAATGAATGAACTGAGTTGATCTGTAACCAATAAGGAAGAATCTTCTAAATCAGTGGTATCAAATTCAAACAGAAACAGGGCCTACTAAATCATACAACATAAGGATTCCTGTAGGCCATATGTCTTTTTTATGAGTTCATCAATACACTAAAAGCAGATGGGAACTATATTTTAATCTGGTCTGGGCCACACTCAAGACTGCTGTGGGCCACTCTGCAGCTACATGTTTGACACTTCTATTCTAACCTAGTATCTCTGATGAGTTCTGAAGTCAAACTCTTTTTTTTCTGAGTGGATTCAGCTAAATGGATCTTTTTTCCCCCTTCTTTTAATTAAATGATTGATCTAGTAAGGGTCTGTATTGGTAGTTTTCCTAATAATGGAATCCATAAATTGAAACTGATTTACACATGCAATACTATGGCCCTATGCCTAGTGCCTTAAGCATAGGAAAGTGGCAGAAAGAAGTGGTTTATTGGGAACTCTCTGGAATGTTCTATGTTGTAATTAACACATTCTCTCCACCCCATTTAGGATGGGATGTTTTGTAGGGCCAGGTCACCCACCTGTTGGTTATTTTAGGACAAAAGAATGCTGACAGCAGCTGGGTTCCTGAAATAAATAACTTAAGCAACAATTTTATAAACTTGAGTTCTACCATTGACATCTTTCTCAGTGAACTTGAGTATTTCAGGTGAAAAATTCTTTCTTCTCTGCCATAAAAAATGTCAGATATATATTTGAGAGGTCTTTCATTTCACTCCTCAGGCCCTCTATATAGGAGTCTATATGACTTTTCTCTCCATACACTGTCTATTGATTTGAACAGAACTGCCACAAGTTGTGGTGAAACATGAGGATAGAGGAAACATAAGGATAATTGTAGCTATTTTTAAAATTCTTTGTAATCAAATATTTTCAATAATAGGACTAATGTGTATGTTACATTAAAATATCCTTTTAAAGTCTTTTTGCAATTTTCTTCTTCCAAATCAATCCATTGATCAATAAGTAATTATTAACTACCATTTAGGTGCTTGACACTATGCTAGGCACTGGAAATTCAAGTACAAATAAAAGAAACAATCCCTCCTCACAAGGTCCTCCAGTATTTCCCTCTTGGCCTCCACACCAATGTGAAAATTGCTAACTTGGTCTTCAAATGTTTCTAAGTCAAATAAAGTCAACAACATTTATTAAGGCTTGCTGTGTGCCAGGCACTATGCTAAATGCTAGGGAGATAAAGAAAGGCAAAACAAACAGAAAAACAAAAACATCCTGCCGCTTTTCTCAAGGATTTCACAGTCTAAGGGGGAAAATAACAAGCAAATAATCGATTAAGTACAAACAAGATATACACAGGATAAATTAGAAATAATCACAGAAGGAAGGCACTAGAATTAAGGGGGCATTGAAAAGGACTTCTTGTAGAAGGTATGATTTTAGCAGGGAGTTGAAAGAAATCAGGGAAGCCAGGAGACTTTCCACCAATATTCCATAGTATACCTGCCTTCCTTCACTTCTGTTTCTTAGTCTCTTACTCTCTCCACCCCAAATTTGACTTTTCTACTCACCCTCTCTGATTTCTGTTGTTTTTTGACCCATTTTGGCACTTTGATGTCACTACCCACCATTCCTGAGTTAATGTCCCCACTATCATTTAAAACATAAATCAAAGACTTCATGTTCCATCATCTAGTGAGAGGAAAGAAAGATGTATTCAATTAAATTGGCAAAGATAGTTGAAAATGATAAAATTCATATGTGGGGTATAGAAAAATAAATATACTTTTTTGTTTTTGTTTTTGTTTTGGAGGGCAATTGGGGTTAAGTAACTTGCCCAAGGTAACATGGCTAGGTTTTATATTGTGTGTGTGTGCGTTAAGTATCTGAGGCCAGATCCAAACTCAGGTCCTTCTGACTCCAGGGCCGACGCTCTACTCACTGCGCCACCTAGCTGCTCCTATAAATATACTTTTACTATACTGTTGAAGTGGGTAAATTGGTTCAGTGTTATGGAAAGCAATATAGCAGTATACCAAAAGTTAGAAAACTGATCATATCCTTTGTCCTACCGATTCTACTGCTAGAATTATAAACTAGAGGTTAAAATGAATTATTAGTACAGAAATATTTATAGAACTTTATTTCTAATAGCAAAAGACCCCCACTCTAAATAGAGCATCTGTAAAATGCTTGGAGAATGCATGAAAAAGTTATGATATATCATTATAATGGAAAAATATTGGCCAATAAAAATTTAAATATAAACATACAAAGAAATAGGAAAAATAAGGCAGACTGAAGAAAGCAAAATCAGAAAATGTGTGTGTTGATTATGACTATGTTTAAAAATAAATAAAAGCAAGAGAATTCAAAAAAGAAATACAAAGCATATGGAAATGAGAAAAGAAGCCATCTGGCACTGCTAGGCAGCAGAAAGACCTGTTGCCATCAGGGTAACTCTTACCTCCTCATCCCTTTCCTTGATCTCTGACCTTCAGAGAACCTTCAGGTCAGCTGGGAGCAGGAAGATAAACTACCATGAGGGGCACAGTACCATCTTGCCTCTCCCCTTTGACTCCTCCCACCCCTAACCCATTTGAGCTGCTTGACTACTCATACTCCTTCGATGTGGAAATCACCAACTCCGTTCTTTTTAGTGTGATAGAAGGCTACCATACCTTGCCAGCTGTCAGAATCTATAACCTACAGACCTTTGGCTCTGTCATCTCATCTATTGCCATAGCCTTGTCTGGGTCTTGCCATCTATTCCCACTATAATACCCTTGGACTTTCCAGTTCTTTCCAATTGCTCTGCAGCAGAATTTTCTTTTATGTGTTGTGCACCACAATTAAGAGATTTTTCCTATTGGTATCACCAGGACTTAGCATATAGTAAATGCCTTTTAAATTATTAATTTATTCATTCAAACTTAATGTGCATTTTTTTAAAAGCATATGCTAATTGCTTTGAAGATAAAAGCTTTTTTGTATCATACCATGTCTTTATATGTTTTTGTTTGCATTATTAAAAAGATAATTACTTTCTTTGTTGTTTTTGGTCCAGACTTGTGATTTCATCTGAAGAAGGATTTCCTGATGTAGAATGATGTCTCATCACCTCCACAGATGAGGAAATTAGCTACAATTTATAATCTTAGAGAGTTGCCAAGGGCACTGAAAGGACTTGTCCATGGTGACACAATTATTGTGTATCAGAAATGGGATTTAAGCCCAAATCTTTGTAATTTCAAGGCCAGCATGCTCTTCATCTACTAGCCTCTACTCCCTCAGATGGTTGCTATATTTAGGAGGGAAAAAGCCAATTGTAAAAGATGGAACTTCATACTCAAACAGAGTGAGACACCTATTATAACTTATCCCTGGAGTTATGAGATTTTTCAATTTACAAGTAGACTCACCTATCTGCTCAAAGCTATGGAAACTTCCAGAGCCATTTAAAAACCATCAACTGACTTATCTCCTTTGAAATAAGCAGGAAAAACAAACCCCTGTCCAGGTAGAAACTCTGGTTTCCTTCTGGGTCTCTCCAAGCCTTTAGGGAAAGGTCCTTGATGAATATTTAAGAAGTTATTCAAAAGCAAATGAAATATTGACTCACTTTACAAAAGAGCTATTAACAATATCTTTATTGTTTTCCCAGATCAGGGATCATAAAAGTAATTCATAGATTATGTATCCCCTTTCCAAAGTGTGTTAATAGTATGCTAACTTTGAATGTTTCTGCATGCTTCTTCACATTTGATCTGGGATGGTTTTGCATTAGACTTCTAACATTGGTTTATAAAGTATGGCCTGTATTGGCAATGATTCTCTTGGAAGAATAGTTATGAAATAGTTCATGTCTATGTCCCCAATCAGAGAAGTATAGCTATGAAGTGGCTCATGTCCATCCAGCCCACAAATGAAACAAAACATAACAAAAAAAAATATCTGGGGATGGAGTTCTCCTGTGTGACTCCCACTCTGACTTCGTGTTGGAAAAAAAGGAATACCCATCAGCATAGACCAGGTTGAACACAGTTGTGTATATGAAATAATATTAAGCCTGGCAGATATATTGGCAGGGAAAAAAAGCAATTGGGTGGAGTCAAGATAGCAGAATTAAAACAGGACCTCTATGTGGCTCCAGCTCCTACCACCTCTAATACATTTAAAAAAAATTACTCTAAACAAAATTTAGAGCTACAGAACCCACAAAGGGACAGAGAGAAACAAATCTCCTGCTGAAGGCAGCCTGGCAGGCTGACAGGAAGGGTCTATTGTACTGGGTTGGGAGGCAAGCATAGTCCCATGTGAGCAGTGTGGTTCTGGCCCCAGGGGGGCCCCCGACCAGCAGAAACTGGAGCAGAATTCAGGAGGGTGAATTACCAGCAGCTGTGGCAGTTTCCAGATTTCTCAACTCATAAATGCCAAAAAGAAAGCAAAAGGTCAGTTGGGAACTCTGTTGGAACTGGGTGGAGAAGAGTGTGGTCCAGTCCCTACCCACATGGCAAGAAGTGGTAGAGATGCAGTGGCTGCAGTTGCTGGCCTATGGCTGCTTCCAGAGCTCCTGGCCTGCAGATCAGAGGGGGACCAAAAGACTATTCAGAAGGTAATTGCTCTTGCTTTAATCTTCTTGGATCAGGATCACAGTCTTGGGTGGTGGTCCTGGGGTGTGTGACCACTGTGCCAGAGCTTGTGGGGGCTGCAGAAAGGGTGCCTTCTTAATAGCTCTGGCAGCTGCAAAACCCAGAGATTTGGGACATAGCTCTCTGCAATCTGGAAGCAGAGTTCTACCATGGCAAAAAGCTTAAAAGTCAAGTAATTGGCTGGCAATAGGAGCAAGAAGAGGAAGCACAAAAAGACCATAGAATCCTTTTGGGGGGGACAAAAAGGATAAAACAATGGAATAGGAGAAAGATAATTTAGTCAGAGCTCCTGCACCAAAAGCTTCCAAGAAAAATATGAATTGGTTACAGGCCATGGAAGAGCTCAAGAAGGATTTTGAAAATCAAGTGAGAGAAGGGGAGGAAAATTTGGGAAGAGAAATGAGAATGATGCAAGAAAATCATGAAAAGCAGTTCAACAGCTTGCTAAAGGACACCCAAAAAATAATGAAGAAAATAACACCTTAAAAATAGACTAACCCAAATGGTGAAAAAGGCCCAAAAAGCCAATGAGGAGAATGCCTTAAAAAGTCAAATTTGCCAGATGGAAAAGGAATTTTAAAAACTCATTGAAGAGAATAATTCCTTCAAAATTAGATTAGAGCAAATGGAAGCTAATGACTTTATGAGAAATCAAGATACTATAAAACATCCAAAGAAATGAAAAAGTAGAAGGCAAAGTGAAATACCTCATTGGAAAAAACACTGACCTGGAAAATAGATCCAGGAGAGATAATTTAAAATGTGTTGGACTACCTGAAAGCAATGATCAGAAAAGGAGCCAAGACACCACCTTTCAAGAAATTCTCAAGCAAACTTGCCCTGATATTCTAGAACCAGAGGGCAAAATAGAAATGGAAAGAATTCCCTGATCATTTCTTGAAAAACATCTGAAAAAGAAAACTCCTAGGAATATTATAGACAAATTCCAGAGTTCCCAGGTCAAGGAGAAAATACTGCAAGCAGTCAGGAAGAAACAATTTGAGTGTTGTGGAAACAATCAGGATAACACAAGACCTAGCAGCTTCTACATTAAGGGATTGAAGGGCTTGGAATATGATATTTTGGAGGTCAAAGGAACTAGGATTAAAACCAAGAATCACCTACCCAGCAAAACTGAGTATAATGCTTCAGGGGAAAATATGATCATTCAATGAGATAGAGGATTTTCAAGCATTCTTGATGAGAAAACCAGAGCTGAACAGAAAATTTGACTTTCAAATACAAGAGGCAAGAGAAGCATGAAAAGGTGAACAGGAAAAAGAAATCATAAGGAACTTATTAAAGTTGAACTATTTACATTCCTACATGGAAAAAATGATAATTGTAACTCAAAACTTTTCTCATTATGAGGATAGTTGAAGGTAATATATGTTTATATATGTATACATACATATATGTATGTATAAGAGGGTGTATGTGTGTATAAGTATATATGTGAGTGTGTACATATGTATATACATGTATACATAGAGGGCACAGGATCAGTTGAATAGGAAGGGCTGATATCTAAAAAGTAAAACTAAGAGGTGAGAGAGGAATATATTGGGAGAAGGAGAAAGGGAGAGGTAGATTAGGGTAAATTATCTCATATAAAAGAGGCAAGAGAAAACTGTTACAATGGAAAGGACGAGCAGGAAAGTGAAAGGGAATGGGTCAACCTTATTCTCATTGAATTTGGCTTAAGGAAGGAATAACATACACACTCAATTGGGTATCTTACAGGATAAGTAGGGGAGAAGGGAATAAGAGGGGGGATGATAGAAGGGAGGAAAGATTGGAGGAGAAGGTAGTTAGAAGCAAACACTTGAAAAGAATCAGGGTCAGAGGAGAAAATAGAACAAGTGGAGGATGGGATAGGATGGAGGGAATTATAGTTAGTCTTTCACAATATAGCTACTATGAAAATGATTTGCATAACTACACATGTACAACCTATATTGAATTGCTTATCTTCCCAGTGGGGGTGGGGGAGGTGGGAAGAAGGGAAAAATCTGACAACCAAAGTTTTAAAAACAAATGTTTAAAAAATTGTTGTTTACACTCAACTAGGAAATAAGATATACACTGGGGGTATAGAAATCCATCTTGCCCTACTAGAAACTGGGGGGGCGGAGTGGGGAGGATGAGGGAGGATATAAGAGATAGAAGACTGGGGGAAGGGGTATTCAGTAGGCTTGCTATTTTGGCATGGGGGTAGGGGAAAGATGGGGAGAAAAATTTGTAACTCAAAATTTTGTGGAAATGAATGTTGAAAACTAAAAATAAATAAATAAATTGGAAAAAACAAAACAAAAAAAAAAGAAAAAGAAAAAAGCAATTAAACAGAAATAATGCAGGAGTGGGGTAGGAACTAATAATTCTTGGGTGGATTGTTTTTTCAGCACTTTTGTTACTGGAGGGACTAACATAGAAACAGAGTCACACATCTCCTAGCATATCCACTTAGAATTCATCTCTCATGATCTTGAATATGTAAACTGCAGATATGCCAGGTACCTGTCTGCTCCTGCCATGGGACAACTGCCACTTCTCCCTTCTTTCCTCATAATACCAAAGAATCTTAGAACTCTCCCTATGGCTTTCCCTCACCTCCCACTGCCCCTTGAGGGCTAATCTAAATTCTCTTCTCAAACTGGGAAGAACTATAAATCCCAGGAGGGATTATGCCCAGCCAACCCCTTGTCAGATATTGTCACTGACTTGCTTCTGGGTCCTCCTTAGAATGTAATCTCCTTAAGGGCAAAGACTTTGCTGTTTGTTTATTTGATTGCTTTTCTTTTGTATTTCCAAAGACAACTACAGCACTTTTTCCTTAGAAGCTACTGAATATAGATTTGATAAATAGAACTGAATTGAATCTGGGCATCTGATGCTTTGGTGGGGAGCAGGTGCTACCCAGTATATGCCAGGAACTTTGCTAAACACATTTTCAGAATCAGATGGTACTTTATACTTGCATAGATTTTTATATATGTTATGTTCAATTGCTCTCTATGCATTTATTTAGTCTTCTTAGGAATTTCTCAAGTCATATTGTCACCATATTGTTTCAACCTCAGAACACTTTGTTTGTTGTTTGTTCAGTCTTTTCACTCCTGTCTGACTCTTCACAGCCCCGTTTGGGGTTTTCTTGGCAAAGACACAAGAGTGGTTTGCCATTTCCTTCTCTAGCTCATTTTACAAGACGAAGAAACTGAGACAAAGAGGGTTAAGTCACTTCCTCAGGGTCACATAGCTAGTATGTGTCATGAGCATGCCTAATAAATGTTAATTAATGATGCTGAAACCCTTTCTTTTGGTAAATCTTCATGGTATTGATTGCCTCACAGAACTTGCCCAGAACTCTCAACTCGTAGATGTGAAACTGAGAGCCAAGGAAGATAAATGACTCGTCCAAAGTCACACAGCAAAGAAACATCAGAGATGGGGTTTGTAGCCAGGTCTTCTAATTCCACTGTACCACACTGCCTTTAGCATGGCCTCATTCTTAGCTTCCCAATGGAGAAATATATAAACTGCCCCCTTGATTTCACTAATATATGGAACTCTGGGTGAAGAAACTCCCTCTATCAATGAAAGTTAATACCTATTCTGCAACTTAGAGCAGTAGAGTTGCCTAGCACATTGGGAAATTAAGTGACTTCCTAAATTGTGCAATGGTTAAGACTGCTGGACTTTGGAGCTTGGAAGGAAGACCTGAGTTCAGACCCTACCTCAGACACATACTAAACACAGACACATACCCCTTAGCAAGTCACTTCATCTCTGTTTGCTTCCGTTTCCTCATCTATAAAGTGGAGACAATTGTGAGGATCAAGTGAGATAATATTTGTAAGTGCTAGTTAGCAGCAGAAGTAGGCATAGTAATAGCAGCAGAAGCAGCCACAGCAGCAGCAGCAGTAGCAGTAGTCATAGAAGCACAACATAATAATACAATACATATTATAACATATAATCTTCTTGACTCTGAGGCCAACTTTCTAGCCACTCTGCCATGGCTGCTTCTATATGAAGAAAGTCAATTCTGTTTTTTCCCCTCATGCTGGAAAGATTCTTGATTTCTTAGGCTGAAAAACATACTTATTTTCTAGTTTCTATTTATATGTTTCAGTGCCTTAAAAATACAATAAATTCATTCAGTCAATTCTGACTTTCAGTTTCCCATGTCCTAAAGGTTATCTATATGTATTTTAAATATTTAAATATTTCTATTTTAACAGGTAAGGACAATTTGACATTAGAGCACAATATGCAGGTCATAGAAGCTGCTACTTGCTTGCTCTGGGAGGTGGGAGAGTTGGAGGTGGGGGAAGGAAATGACTAATTTTCAGGTAATCCCCTGGTTAATTATGCAAGCTGCCCTTTCAACTCTCTTCAAGCCACATAGTCTGAATGCATCTATCTGTGGCCAATATCCTTTCTCTTTAGACATCAACTTAAAAAATCATTTGGAACTCATCACTAGCTTTTGGGTGGGCTTCAAGAACTATAGTGATTATTTTCAGACCGAAATCTCAGTGTTGTTTTGTTTTCTATTAATTTGTAGTTAGGTAAATGGGATCCCAGAGCAGAATTTGAAGATGGAATCACGCATAGCCTGTAGTTAGTATCACTTAATGAATTACAAAGAGCAGTGAGTGCCAGTTTAGACTGTGCCTTTGTGATGCTACCAGCTGTGAATGCTTTGAAAATAAATGACATTGACAAAGTATGGCTACCATGGCCCAGACTCTAGCTCCACCATGTTGTTTTCATCCAGGCACAAAGTTAAATGGGCTCCTGTTATAATCAGCATGCAAAGGGGATTGAGGATTAGTTCCCTAGAGAGAGCAGATATGGGGCATTTTGTTTCTTTGTAATTAAGCAATGTGCAATCCAAATAAGGTTGTGCAGTGCCACTTGGGTTGAATTACTATTAGCAATTCTGAGTCAGCTGGTATAAGAATATGCTAGGGATAGGAAGTCTATCTGTGTTTCCTTGATACAGGAAACTTCTAGATAAGGCACTTTCTCTATGAGAACTGCCTTGAGCACTGGGAGGTTGAGTGACTTCCCTAAGACAGTCAATATATATCAGAGGCAGGATCTGAACCCAGGTCTTCCCATTGCTGAGAGTAGCTCTCTGTTATGAAACCCACTGTATAAGAGAATGCATATGTGATAGAGCTAATACATACCAAGGGTTCTCCCTTCCCCCACACCCCAACTTCTCTCCCAGTTAGGTTAGGTTAGTTTTTTTTTTCCTTGAAAGGAGACAAAACTGGCCCAGTAACCTGATTGGCCCATGACTCTCTCCCTTAACTGATGCAGCTGTTTGGAGGCTTCTGTGAGTGCTGATGTGGTTTACTGGTCACATAAGGGCATGAGAAGATTTGGTGATTGTCTTGAGCCTGTACCAGCTGCCACATCCTTCCCTGCTGGCCAAACTTGCAGAAGCAAGAAGGAGCCATGTCTACCTGAGCTAAATGCTACCATGTGCTTATTGAACAAACTTTTGTTGATTTTCAGATAATCTGTGAGTGCCTCATTTTGTCCCAACATCAAATCTGAACCAAAAGAGTACCAACTTGAACCAGATTTTCTGCCCCTTCGCTCCACCTCGCCCCACCTCCCAACTAATAACATGTCTTTAAAATGGAGAGACTGTGTTTGTTACAATGTCCACATACCTCCATAATTCCATGATATGGGTGGGATTGCTCAGTTCTTGGAGAAATACAGTAGGAAATTTGACCCTGTAGCCCTCAGCTATTCAAGCCATACATATATGATTGAGTTAGGTAGCAATATATGGTACTGTATAGTAACAGGCTTAAGTATTTGCACAAAACATAGGTAAAGAACATCTGAAATCATCATAAAAAGCCAAAACTTTGGAGAGACAGGTTGAATCATGTAAGTAGTCATTTCTCTGATATACACTCTATCTTGCCTCCTGGCCTGGGTCTCCTCTTCTTTAATTGCTTCCTCCTCCCTTTTGAAGTAGGGTTCCAAAAACTCTTTTATTGACCAAACTTTCCCACATCTCTTGGGAACCCTGATTCAAAGTCCACCATTATG
The DNA here is from genome assembly GCA_011680675.1 of Gymnobelideus leadbeateri. NCBI lineage: Eukaryota > Metazoa > Chordata > Mammalia > Diprotodontia > Petauridae > Gymnobelideus > Gymnobelideus leadbeateri. The sequence goes on from WOXC01006955.1 coordinate 261,814, forward strand.
TCTTGGGAGGGGATTTTTCTCATGCTTGTTCTAATCCCAGACATGTGGCAGGCTCCCCTTAAATAAGATATGACTGTAATGTCTGTCACCCTAAAGAGATTGTTGGCTGTTGACAGGGGCTGAGTTGCTGGCCTTACAACAAGCTTACCAGAAAGGGAATCCAGTGGCCTCAGAGTTATAACTACAGTTAGGGCAGAGTTGGGAGGAATTGAATGCTGCTCCAAGATAAGGAAACTCCTGGCTCAGGCAGCAGCTGGAGTCAGTTGATAGAATTAAGTTCTCTACAATCTCATTGGATGAATGTGAAGAGAACTTCCCATGGTTCCTGGTGGAGGACAAATTGAGAATATCCTCACCCAAGGATTCACTGCAAATTAATTAAAGGCAACCATTAGAATGTTCCATTCAGCAAGGTAATGACTGATCTCTCATAAAATAACACCATATTGGAAGGGCAGGAAACCTTTAGACACCTTTTTTTAGAGCTGAGATTGCTAATCTGTAGATTTGCTGACTTTATCACAGGCAAGGGCCCATGCTAGAATATAATAGTTACTGTTAGATCCCCAGTACTTTTCCAGTCTGACTGCTGAAAACCAGTGTATCTTGTGAAGTACAGTGTCTGCTCCCTATCCTACTCCATTTCTATTCCTTGGGCAAGGACTTCTACCCATAAATCTGTATGTCTGCCGGGGGGAAGAACTAAGATTCTTTTCTTTCTTCACTCATCCTACACTGACATTTTGTCATCCTTATATTCCATTCCATTTGGAGTATGCACATGGGAGTGGGAGTAGGGTTCTGCACCTGTGATTTCATCACTATAGGGGATTTCTAGTGTGGAAACTTCCTCCAGTAATATAGATCAGTAACTCATTTGTAATTTATAGTCTTAGGGGGTTACTGGGGACAGTTGACCTGGGGCTATAGTCATTAGCTAGTAGAGTCAAAGGCAGGATTTGACCCCAGTTCTCCCTAATTTCAGGGTCAATTCTTTAACCACTATTCGAGGTTGCTTCTTGACCTACCCCATAAGCCACCTAATTTTGACTACTATGCCATGAATGAATGAATGAATGAATGAATGAATGAATGAATGAGAAAGGTTTTATTGAACATTTTACTATATGCCAGGCACTGTGATCAGTTCTAGGCATACAAATGCAAGTGACAAAGATAGTCCCAACCCTCAAGGAGTTTACATTATGATAATAGAAGGCTGATAGAAAGTGATAGATTTTATGTTGTGGACTCAGCTATGGCCTAAAATAAGTGAATTCCTTAGAGACTTCATGAAACTCCAGTAGCAGTAAAGGACAATCAATCCTCAAGCTCACTTAATGTGTATTAAGTGCCTTCTGGGCACTCAACATGTATTAAGTGCTAGTGCCTTTTGAATAGCAGGCACTTTATTAAACTCTAGGGATACACATAAACAAGTGAGACTTTATATTCTATTGGGAAGAATACAACATAATCACAAATAAGTAAATATAACATATATGAAAAATAAATACAAAGTGATAAGGAAATCACAAAAGGCCTCTTCAGTTAGCCAGTCAGTCAATCAATAAGCTTTTTTTAAGTGCCTACTATGTTCCAGGCATTGTGCTAAGCCCTGGGGATGCAAAGAAAGGCAAAATGTCCCCATGATCAGGGAACTCATGATCTAATTGGGGAGATGATACACCAGCCACTATGTATAGACAAGTTATAATACAACAGATGACACTTGAGTTGAGCCTTCCAGGGAACCAGCAGTTTCAACATATTTTTAAGGAGGGAGAGCATTCCAGTCACAGGGGACAAATTGTTGAAAAGCAAAGAAGTGGAAAATATAGTCATATTGAAGAACAATATTCCCTCTCACCCCCAGCCTTCATGTAGATGGACCAAGGGACCACACAGGGTTTGGCGTTTCATCCCAAAGTGCCAAGCATGTTAGCACTGAGTCAGAATACAGCTGCCCAACGTTTTACAGCTGGGGTTGAGAAGGGTCTAACCCAACTGCCATCCTCCCATTAAATAAATATAGGCTCTTATTCATATTATTTCTTCAAGAACTTAAATGTTGGGGCAGGTAGGTGGTGAAGTGAATAGAGCACCAGCCCTGGAGTCAGGAGGACCTGAATTCAAATGTGATCTCAGACACTTAACACACACACACACACACATAAAAAACTAGCCGTGTGACCTTGGGCAAGTCATTTAACCCCAGTTGCCCTACCTCCCCACTCCAAAATGCTAAAAAAAAAAAAGTAACTTAAATGTTTTGAGATGCTTTGACCCCTGGAGAGAGCTGAATGCACAAGGTTATTTGTAGTTGGCTAGTGTTGAGATTAACCAATCTCTTTCCCCACTGGCCTCCCTTGCTCTTGAGCACTTCTCAGAATTCTCAGTAGAACCTTGAATTTTTTGCTGAGTGCACTCCACTCAGCAAATTAGACACTTTTTGTGTAATTTGCAGTGATCTAGGTTTCATTCCAGTGCTGCACACAGCGACATGGTGATATCATGGCATATTTCACCTTTTCCTCTGAACCTCACTTAAAGCATACCTAGGACTTAACTGAAGTATATGCAGTTTCTCTTTATTTTCACAAACTGGCAAGTCAGAGATGATTGAGGATTAGAGGCAACATAACTCATTGTGGCCACTCACATTGGAGGGCTGAGAACAAATTGTTGGAAAGGAAAAGGGAATACTTAAAAATAAGTAAAATAATTTCAAAAATAAAAATATCATTTCAAGGTAGTTCTGGTTGATTTGTTAGTAGCTGATACTGGAGAACAAATCAAGTAGATAAACTAGCAGCCTGGGACTCAGAAATGGGAATTCTATGGTCTTATCAAACTGCCATGTGATACCAGACAGATTTTTTAAGCTTTCTGTAACTGAGACTTAGTATGATGTTGATAAGGGCAACTGAGTTGCCCAGTGAATAGAGTGCTCATCTTCCTGAGTTCAAATTTGCTCTCATACACTTATTGGCTGTGTGACCCTGGGTAAGTCACTCAACCCTGTTTGCCTCAGTTTCCTTACCTGTAAATTTAGCTAGAGAAGGAAATGGCAAACCACTCCAATATCTTTACCAAGAAAACCCCAAATAAGATCACGAGGGGTCAGACACAACTGAAATGACTGCACAACAACAGCAACATGAGATTGATGAACCATTTTATCTAGACTGAAGTTAAACTTACTAAGATTACTTTGAGCCAACTAGATAGCTTTCCTTTTCAATACTCAAATGCTGGGCAAATGAACAACAACAAAACCACTTCTCTGGTTTTCAGATGGCAAAAATGAGATATGTCTAGACACAAAAAATGGTTTGACTCAATTAATTTTTAAAAATCACTATAGAAAGCAACTATATTCATCTAATTCCCCCCAAAATGAAATATAGATTGCACAGAGAGAGAGAGGGAAGGGGAGAGAGAGAGAGAGAGAGAGAGAGAGACAGAGAGACAGAGAGACAGAGAGACAGAGAGACAGAGAGACAGAGAGACAGAGAGAGACAGAGAGAGAAAGAGACAGAGAGAGACAGAGAGAGAGAATTGGAGAATTGCTAGGCTAATTTTTAAATAGAATTCTAACCACAAGTCAGAAATGTCAAAGGGATATCATGCATTGTAAAGGCAATGAACTCAAGGACTTCTCAAGTTTCTCCCAACTCTAAGGTTCTATGATTTCTAAATATAATTAGATAGGCTGAGTCAAAATTGGTCTCTTTGTGTTTCTCTACCTGGAAAATGGGGAAATGCTGCTTTGGAGGGGGTTTATTTATTAGTTTGTTTCTTTGGAAAGTCAGTCTATATTTCTACGGTAAATTGCAATTGTGCCTGTTGTAAAGAGATAAAATGACCGATCACCCTTATACCAAATTAACTTTAAAAGCATCCTTCCCCCCCTACCCCCCCCAAAAAGTTATTTGTTCTTTTGCACCTTTGGTTGATTTATTATTTTGAATTTTTTGTCCTTCGGTAATGTAGTGTTCAGCAAATGACACGTAGTGACATGTCACATACTTCATTTTTTCTCCATGTTGACCTTCAGTTAACCCTTCACCTTTCACTCTCCAGTTAATTAAATCCAGCAACAATTCTGTGAGACATTCTTCACTGAAATGTTTAGTGAGGGTTCAAAATTCCTACCCTGCTTCTACCCCCTTCTCTCAGAGCATGTGCTCCAGTATCACAATATTTTGACATAAAACTACATTACTTCCATATGAGCACCATACTTCTCCCTCTTTTGACTTTTTAGGGTATTTTTTATAAGCCAGTTTTTTTTAAAATTGCCCATCAACTATATAGCTTAGTTATTGAGAATCTAAGTGTGGGAGTAAATCTTTTTCTTTTTACTAGTCTAGTTCTAAAACTACCATTTTTTTTCCCATTTCTAAGAGGCAATTTTAAAATTAACTATAAAAAAGGAATTCATGTTAGTGATTTTTGGTTACCTTTTCTTACTTCTTTTCAGGGTCTGATTCTCAAAATTTTTAATAGTTCAAGAAAGCTCAGTTGAAATGTGGAATTCCATTCTCCTCCTTCTCTGACTTAATCTGGCATTTGCTTTCTCCGGCACTATTTTTGAAACCCATAAGTACTCCATATTTCAAAAGATATATCAGAACTTTTGAAATGGGCTTTAAAGATTTGAGGGAATGACTCATTCTAGTTAGCTATTTTCTATGTCACTGAAACCCACCCATCTATCTTGAATGCCATGGAAAGGGAAAGGAAGGTCTCTTGAGGTATCCCACAAACATTTGAAGGCAAGCTTAAATAATGTATTTGTGTTTGTGTCATTCCCCAGGTTGACCCTTTAGAGAGATGACTTTTTCAAGTTGAATGAGCCACTCAATTTAAATCATATTCATCCCAGGGCTTGAGATAGACTAAAATAAGATTATAGTTTTAATGGTGCATATACAGCATCAAGACACCCAGCAAATACAGGTTTATGATATGTTAAATCAAATCAATTTAAGCAGGGGTGGGGGGAACATGAACAGCTATGATCTTTTGAAAGACAAATTACACTTGAAATGCCAGATACCTTTGGGTCAAAGTTATTCTAAGTTAATTGGAATCATGAGGGTATACACAATTATTACCCTAAACTTTTGTTTCCTCACCCAAAATAAGAGTGTTGAATCTGAGGCTTGTGCTTCATATTCTCTGTAAGAAAATCAGTCTAGGGATGGGTACAGAATGTTATTTTATTAAATAACTCCTCAGGCAGACGGCTAAGTAAAACCAGGATTTTACCCAATGTCCAAAATGGAAGAAGTTATTCCTAAATAACAAAACCCTTTCCATCATTTGAACAGATACTTCCCACAGGAGGGGATTTCCAGCAAAATGAATCTGTCGTATACCTTATTGAGTAGACTCAAATATGAAGCTCCCATTGGCATCCAGTGGGGTAGTGATAGTGGGGAATTCCAAGTGCAGATAACCTCTGTGGGAAACAGCTACATGACACCAGTCTGAATGACAGGTGCTAGGGACTGGGCTTCTGTGACCACATTCTGTCAGTTCAGCCAATGGAGAGTCTTTTTAGCTTTTGATGAATTGTTTATACTGCAATGACCACCAAACTATTACTTCCCTCTTGGTCTCAGGTTTTCACTATAAAATTATATATCTATTTCCAGAGATAAAGATCAGCAACACATTTACAGAGAAATTAAAAGGAACCAAATTCAATTCAATTTGGAAATCATTAGTTGAATTGAAATGAATTAAAGGACTAAAACCCAAATATGTATCTTTTCTTTCCCCTTCCCCCAAAGGAATCATGAAACCAAGAGATCATTTTCAAAAATCTATATTGAACTTATTTGCTACCAATCACATCTTGTAGTCAAACATTATCTCTCAGTAAACACCAATAAATGCAAATGATACATTCTGAATTTTTTATGACATGCTAGATAATTAGACTCATTGACTCCAATCAACAAGAAAATGGAAAAGCAGAGGAAAATGGAGACAAAGTATATGTTTGTCCATGAAGGATAGAATTGTACACAGTGGTGACAGGGAAGACTTACACTAAAATCACAGTCCTGATGTGTTTTCCATTAAAACCCTTGAGGAATCTAATAAATTTTCCCATTTCCACTTCAAAGTGGTGTGTTCATTCAACAACCTTTTAAACAGTATAGTAGGAGACTAAGTATCCGACTTGGAATCAAAAGTTCTCAATTGACACGACTTTTCTGATCTTTAGTTTTTATTTCTATAAATATGGGGTTATAATTCGTGTACTCCACACCTCAAGGAATTATTGTAAGGAAGGTGATTTGTAAACAAAGGAAGCTATAGAGATTGAAGTAATTATCATTACATGCAAATACCACTACTACCACCACCACCACTTAGTATAGCATACTAAGTGATGTATAGTATATTAAGTATACCATATACCATAATATTAAGACATGGTGGTAGTACATGGTGGAATTACTATGCTATTTTTGCCACTCAGAAGCAATTTAAAGCTGACAGTGCAACAACTATAAAATTCACACCCATTTTAAAAAATTCTCCATGCAAGTCATCACTTATCTAATAAATTTCATCTCAGTCTCACAAAATTCCCCCAGGATATAAAAACTCTGGGGCTTTGGAAGCAAAAATCTCTCCATAAGGTTTATGAATGTTTTTCTTCCCTCATGCTCAGGGTAAGGTTGTTTGTGGCCCACAGCAGTCAGCTTTCTGTGACAGTCCCTTGGCTTTAGTACTTCAGGGACACCTGATGACCAAAGCAGTGGAGGAAGGGGAGCAGAGAGGGTTTTAAAGAATTAAAGAAATAAAATTATGTACACATGAGTATGTATATAACCACTTTAAATACTTCCCACAATTATATTAGTTCATCTGTGAGCAACATATATTTTTATCAAAGCATCAAATATTTTATATTGAAGCTGTGTCTTTTCACTAACAAATACAAATTGATGCTGAGATGCTTCTATGAATCTAGGATCTCATCAATGTGGGTACTCCCTCTAATGATACAGATCACAATCCATCCACTCCTCATCCTATATGACTTTTATTCACAGAAAATTAATTCTCTTTCAGATTCTCCATAAGGAGTCAACCCAAAATGCTGGAAACCTTCCAAAAAAGCATGGAAATCAATGGAGTCTATGGGCTGTCCATCAATTATTCTTCACTCTTGCTATATGATATTTCCTTCCCCAGTCATATGTCTCTTTGAGCATGTTATTTATGCTGCCAACTCTTCACTTTCCCCCAGATCCCCTTTTCCCTCACTTAAACAATTAGATGCCAAGTCTTGTTCATTATGTCTCCTGGATATTTTTCACACTTTTCTTTCTTTCCCATCATTTTAGTTCAGGCCCTTATTACTTATACTTGGGCCACTAAAATAGCCTTCTAATTGGTTTTCCACTCTCCAGCATCTTTCTTCCCTCTCTTCTATCCTCTACATAACTAATAAATTGATATTCCTAAGAAATAAATCTGACCATTTCACTGTCCTGTTTAAAAAGCCTTGGGGGATGGGGGCAGCTAGGTGGCACAGTGAACAGAGCACTGGCCCTGGAGTCAGGGAGACCTGAGTTCAAATCCAGCCTCATACACTTAACACACACACAAAAACTAGCCATGTGACCTTGGGCAAGTCACTTAATCCCAATTGCCCTACCTTTCCCCTCCAAAAAACAAAAGCCTTAGTGGCTCCCAAAGACAGATGAATATCAGATCAATATATCTAGCCCTAACTTCTGAGCTCTAGTCATTTCTCACCAACTGCTTTTTGGGCGTCTTAATCTGGCCCATGTTATTCTGTAGCTTTTCTATCATGTATGACTCTTCATGAGTCTATTTGGGGTTTTCTTGGCAAAGGTACCAGAGTGGTTTATCATTTCCTTCTCTAGCTCATTTTATAGATGAGTAAACTGAGGCAAACAGGGTGAAGTGACTTGCCTGGGGCCCCATAGCTAGTAAATGTTTGAGCCTGGATTTGAACTCAAGATGATGAGTCTTCCTGACTTCAAGACGGCCCTTTTCCACTGTGCCATCTAGCTGTCCTACAAAGATCTCAAAGTCAACCTTTCCAAATGTGAACTCGTCTCCCCCTCTCCCTTCCCTCTCCCTCTCCCCACTTTTCTCTTCTTAATATTTCTATGACTGGTGAGGATACTACCATGATCCTAGTCACCCTGGCTCAAGACCTTTATGTCCTCCTACACTCCTCACTGCCACCCCACATATCCAATATATTACCAAACTTTATCATTTCTACCTTCACAACATGTCTTATATGGGTATGTGTATATACTCATATATTTAATATCTATCCCTCTATATTTATATACATGCATTTATGTGTATATACATACATACATGTATATATATGCATTTAAATATATGTATATGTATACATACATACATACATACATGTTACAAACTGTTCTAACTGGTTTCCCTGACTCAAATCTTAGCCATTCTAATCCATCTTCCATTCAGCTGCCAAGATGATTTCTCTAAAGTATACCTCTAATCCTCTTTCTTCCCCCTGCCCCCAGCTCAATGAACTCCCTATTACCTTCAGGATCATATACAAAATCCTCTATTTGGCATTTAGAACTCTTTATAACCTAACTCTCTACCTTTCCATTCTTCTTGCATTTTGTTGTTCTTTGTGCATAATCCTTGCTCTACCTCCCGCTGAAGTGTCTTTGCCTTGGTTGTGCTCCTTGCCTAGAAAGCTTTCCCACCTCTTAGTTTTTCTAGCTTCCTTCAAGATAACTCATATCACACCCTGTAGGCCTTTCAGGGTCATCTCAAATGCTAGTGCCTTCCCCTCTTAGACTGCCTTCCATCTTTTTAAATATCTTATCAATATATAGTTTTTTGCGTGTTATCACAGCCCTCTCCCCTCTTATTCTAATAAGTAAGCACCCTAGCCATGTATTTACCATTCTTTGGTTCCCTAGTGCTAGCTTAATGCCTAGTACATAGTGAGTACTTAATAAATACTATTGGCTCTGACTAGGGCAAAATGCAAACTCCTCTGGTATGTAAAGCCTCCTTAATATGCCTCCAACCTTTCTTTCCTAATTCATATTCCTACAGCAGTTTGGCCTACTTGTTCCCTTTACATGATATTCTACCTCCTGCCTCTGTGTGAGTTACTACAAACCACAGCTTAAATGTGTTCCTTCCTCCTATCTGCCCCTTACTGAACCCATAGTATCTTTCAGGGCCCCACTTAAGAGCCCCCACCATATCTCTCCCCCGGTTTTAGTGTCCTTCACCCTAAATATTAATTTACATTTACTTCATATATATTTTGTATTGACTTACCCATGTGCCCATTGTTCTACTCCAACAGAACATCAGCTATTTAAAAGCAGGAAGAGTTTCATTTTTTGTCTCTGTATCCTTAGCACTTAGCAAAGTGGTTACAGCATGGGAGGCATTTGATATGGTATATATGTTATATATTTGATAGATATATAAAATATGTCACATATTTGATATATATACTGCTGAAGGAATGAATGAATGACTACTTTCTTGTTTGGAAATGTGTTACAATTCACTTACATACACTTATTGTATATTTCCCCATTGCCTGTTTCTGGAACTCAAAATTTTATTTTCAGAGGTTTTGATACTTTATACTTCATCACCATTCATTATTTTCAGAAGATTATTAATGGTTAAAAAGGGGTGGGAATATGGTTCTTTATTTCAAGGAGAAACTTGAGGTTAGTAAAAGAAGGGAACAATTTTCCAAAGGGAACACAGCCTGTTTTCCTATTCCAATTATTCATTTTTTGTCCAGTTTATCATCCATCTAATCTACCTACCCAAAATTACATATTGGAAACCAGATTTATGAGCAGTTCACCATACATTAGTTAAAACAACTCTACAGTTTGTCCAGTAAACAAATGGTAACATCTCAAAAAATTCTAGCAATTATTCCAATGTTTTACCTAGGCAGTGTCAAACAGTCATAGAACATTAAAATGGATCACCTTGTGTGTAGATTCTTGTTCCAACTTACTTTATAAATGAGAAAAATGAAGCCCACAGTGTTGTCATAATGCTAGTAAAAGTCAGGGCTAAAACCTCCAGATCTTTGAGAAGTAGCTGGATTAACTGATTTTTGTCTATTGTTTCCTAGATATTTGATGTTGTGTAGTTATTGCCTAATGATTTTTACTGATTCAAATCCTATTTCAATATTATCTTAAAGCATTTCCATATCACTTTTAAAATTTCAGCTTAGCAGAGATTTTGCTTTTATCTCTAGACTACATTATCAGGATCTTCAGAAATAGTGGTTGTCTTTTCTTTCATTAATTAGTGAGGTATGAGAAAGGCAAGAGGTTTTCTCCTCTTAGGCTTATATCCAAAGAATCTCACAGGATCATAAGATTCAGTCCTAGAAGAGAAGGGCATTAGGAATCAGCTAGCAGATAAAGAACTGGAAAACCAGAGAGATTAAGTGCCTTCATAAGGTTACATGGATCCTCAGCAGATGAACTGGGATTCAAACCAAGGTGCACCAACTCAATATAGTACTCACCTTGAAACTTCAGATTGCATAAGGCTTCTGCATTTAATATCTTCCCCCCTCTCTTTTTCCCCTAACTCAATTCCTATTAAGATTTCCATTGGAGAAAATACTACAAGCAGCCAGGAAGAAACCATTTCAATATTGTGGAAACACAATCAGAATAGCCCAGGACTTGGCAGCTTCTACACTGAGGGATCAAAGGGCATGGAATATGATATTCCAGAGGGCAAAAGAGCTGGGATTAAAAGCAAGAATTACATACCCAGCAAAACTGAGTATCTTGTTTCAGGGGAAAATATGGTCATTTAGTAGAATAGAGGACTTTCAAGCATTCTTGAGGAAAAAACCAGAGTTGAATAGAAAATTTGACATTCAGACACAAGAAGCAAGAGATGCTTGAGAAGGTAATCAGGGAAAAGAAATCAAAAGGAACTTATCAAAGTTGACGTATTTACATTCCTACATGGAAAAACAATAACTGTGACTGATGAAACCATCCTCATCATGAAAATAATTGAAGAAGGATATATGGGCATATGAATACATATATGAATGTGTGTATATATGTTTACAGGTATACATGGATAGAGGCACAGTTTGAATTTGGTGGGAAGGGATGATACTTAAGGGGTGAAGTTAAGAGGCGAGAGAAGAAAGTGGCAAGAGGAGAGGGGGAGAGACAGTGTAGGGTAAACTATCTCATGTAGAAGAGGCAAGGGGAAGTAGTTGCAGAGGAGGGGAAGAACAGGAAGGCAAAAAGGCAAAACCATATTCTCATTGAATTTGGCTCAGGGAGAGAATGACATACATACTAAATGGGATATCTCACCCTGCAGGAGAGTAGGGGGAAGGGAGATGAGAGAGGGGATGACGGTGGGGAGGGAATTCTGGGGGGAAGGGAGGTTTGATGTACCCACTTTCGAAGAGGGATAGGATCAAAGTAGGGAATGGACCAGTTGGGGGGTGGGATGGGTGGGAGGGGAATATTAGCAGTCTTTTACAATACATCTACTATGGTAACATTTTTTTAGGGCAATTGGGATTAAGTAACTTGCCCAAGGTCACATGGCTAGGTTTTTATTTGTGTGTGCGTTAAGTGTCTGAGGTCAGATCCGAACTCAGGTCCTTCTGACTCCAGTGCCGACGCTCTACTCACTGCGCCACCTAGCCGCCCCAGTAACATTTTGCATAGCTATACATGTATAACACATACTGAATTGCTTATCTTCCCAGAGGGAGTGGGTGACAAGGGAGGAAGGGAATGGATCTGAAATTCAAAGTTTTAAAATTAAATGTTTCAAATGTATATAAACACTATTATCAATACTATTTTTGCATGTAATTGGGAGATAAGATGTGCAGGCATTGGGGCACAGAGACTCACATGCCCTAATGGCAAAGTTGAAAGGGGTATGGGAGAAGATATGGGAGAGAGCAGATTGGATGAGGGGATATCTTGTGGGACTGCTCTTCTGGGGTGGTGGGTAGGGGAAAAATTGTAACTCAAAATCTGGCAGAAAGGAATGATGAAAACCAGAAGTTAATAAAGCATTTGTTAAAATAAAAAAAAAAAAAAGATTTCCATTGAAGATATTCAAGGTGTCCTAGATAGGAATAGTCAAATGAACAAAACCATTTGAAGTTAATCATCATTTAAATGAAAATGCTCTAAAAGAAATACTATCCTTAGTCTGTAATTCTTGTTGTGTTTGTTCTAGAAGAGGACCATGACATCTGGGAGATGATGACATGACTTTCAGTTGACTTTGATTTGAGGGAGGGCTGTGCAAGGTCACCAGCCTCACTTTCTCACTTTCTGCTCTAGAGCCATCTGGGTCCAGTGACCAGATATTCATCAGGATGACTGGAGATGGCCTGGGATGCCATGGGAGAACCTGGCCCTTTCAAGCTAAGGTCTTTTCAGGTTCTCATTTTGAGTGAGGTAACACCCATTCAGTGAATAGAGCTCTTTAAAAAGTGAGTCAAAGGTTGGCCTCTTTAATTTAAAAAAAAAAAAATATATATATATATATATATATATATATATATATATATATATATATATATATGTAAATTAAACTGAGAGGGGAAGACCCTCTCAGGTTTGCTAGCCAAAAGAGAAAAAATTGCTATTTACATTCACTCTGAGCCAGGAGGGCTCCAAAACAACCATTAGGTGGTGCATGGGCAAGGACCTGTTGTTATCCAATCTATGAGCACCTAAGTTAGGTTTAAGGTTTAGTCTTTTAGAAATAAGGAAAGAAAAAGTGGAACCACAGATTGAAAATGAACAAGAGTTAGTTGAAGACAATGGACCAGTGATCTCCAAGTTACCTTCTAACTATGACATTCTGTGATCTATCATTAATATTAAGGCTTACATTTTCTATTGAAACTAGCATTTAAAAAACCAACCATTTCAGGGCACTCTTTTTTTTCCCTCCCATTTCAGTGCCTCAGTGTTGAAGTGATTCCTTGAAGTTAAGAAGTCAGACATTTGTGGAAAGGCCTTAACCCCCTCAGGTCACTGGGCAAATATTCCTTTATTGATGAAAGCACTGGGGAGAATCAAGTTCATGGATCCTCCAATGTTCCCTAAGCACGTCTCCTCTGTGTCCCTACCACTGCATTTCTAAATGTCTATATATGTCTATATTTCTTTAGGCTTGGTGTACTTTAAATTATGCACATTGCAGTTCTTCTAAATAATCAAGACTTCGATTTAAAGACTACTCTCTTTCTCCTGTTACTGATATTTTGGGTAGAGTTTCAGGCAGTAATTAGGCTCTACTAACAAAGGTTGCCATTGTGAATGCAAGTCTTTTCCATAAAGAGTTTGCATTCCAAAGTAGTGATCACCATCATTACTATCCTCTTTAAATGCAAAGACAAAGGTAAATATTTGATATAATAATTAAGCATCACAGATTTACATTTTCCCTTCTTTCAACAACCCTTTAAGGTAAGTAAAATATCTATTCTTGTCACCATTTTTCATATGAGAGAACAGAATCTCAGAAAAGTTAAGTGATTTGTCCATGGTCACACAGATAATAAAGCCCAGAGGTGGGATTCATATCCAGGTCTTGCTAGCATACTATTTTAACTAGGATAGGTTGCCTCTCCTATATAGATTTAATGTAGTGGTTTCCAATCTATTGGTGAAGTTATCATAAAGGGTTAGTGAGCCTAAAAGTGGACATTATTTTTGTCATTTTGTTTTTGAGTTAGTTTCAACAAAGATACTGTATGATTTATAATAAATAAGTAAATATACTTTATGTAGACTAAACAATCTTCAACATTTATGTATGCATGCATATATATATTATTGTGTTTTATAAGTATATAGATGCTACTATAATAAATAAATGCAAATTCATTTGTACCTCAAGGCCCAGAACCAAAGTTCTATATTTATATGGATCAGGTCTTCTCACATAAGTGTTTCCATAAAGAATTTCCTCCCTAGATGCATTGGATTTGCCTCATGTCTAGGTCTCCATAACAAAAGGAAAAGGGTTTTCTATGCCCATGCAAGTTCTCAGGATAACAAACCATTTGATAAGCAAGAGACCTTACTAAATCTATAAAAATATACCTAGGACTTGTTCCCAAGTCCAAGTATTCAATATATTTTTCCTTCCTTCTCCAGGGAACACCATCTCCTTCAGGGAAAACTCTCGACAAATTTAAAATGATAACTAAATCTATGGTTCCATTTGCCATCATACATTTTTTTCAATTAACTGATACTTAATAGTATAACTAAATTGAAGCACACTGATTTTTTAGCAGATGAAAAACTATTTTCATTGAGCTCAAAAAGAAGCAACTTAGCTTTTTAAAAAATTAATGACATAAAATTGATTCGTAATTCTTTCAACTGAATAAAAACAGCACACTGTATTATTAAAATTTACATTTGTATTTGTATGACTTGATATCAGTTGATTGAGAAAACATGTTACAGGAAAAAAAACCTGCTATTATTTAATAATTATTTTAAATGTTTTGAAGGGGTCCAAATTTTTTTACCTTAATAAAGGATATATAAACTTGGAGAAAGGCAAATAATTGCCTAGAGGTTGTTTGTTTGTTTTTTGAATAATTGTCCTCAAGACTGACTTATCCACTAATTTATGTTATTTGGCCTAGCTTTGGTAATCTCTGAGACTAAAATTATTTCAGGTTAAATTAATCAAAAGAGAAAATGTCTAGTAAATGGATATGTTAAAGAAAACCTAAAACTATAAGCTATCTCCCTGGTCTTCTAGCAAGATGTTTTCTTATAAAAGGACAAAACTTTAAAAAAACAAAACAAAACCAACCTGAAAATATGACCAGCTTCACTCCCTTTGAGCAGAGCACTGTTCCCTTTTACTTTGTGGAAAATGTGAGGATGATAGCAAACTTTCATCTTCACTGATGAGATGATTCAGATGCTTTCCTGGAGAGAAGGCTATTGATCATTTCATTCAGCTCAGGCATAGTGTGGTATATATAATGGCACTCAGAGCTTTCCATTCTTTATAGTGGTCTCTTTTGAAAACGTGTGAGAACACACAGCATGTAAAGCATTAAACAAGGAGCCCACATTTCACTCTCACTTCTGAAGGCTCTTGATCATTCAAGGCCTCAAAGGGAGTCCATTTCATAAGGATAAAGTGGCTACCCTACATGTTCTTCAGTGCTAACCAGTAGAACATCACCAGTACTAGTAAGCCTTCACTGTCTAGATTGGTCCCAGCTATCTCTTCCTGTTCTCCTCTGGATTCCCATAACCCTCAGTGTTCAAAATATAGTGACGCACTAGTTATGTATTGAGTTGTATTATTCTCTAATTTTTTCATATTTGAACTTTTTCTTCTCAATAAGATAATAAGCCCTTGAAGGCAGGGTCTTTCTTTGCATTTCACAGTGCCTTAGACAATGCCAAGCACACAGTGGACACTCAACAAGTTCTTATTAGTTACAATGTCATTTAACCTCTGTGCACTCCAGATTCCTTATCTATAATGAGAGATTTCAATTAAATGAGCTCTAAGATCCCTGCCAGCTCTGAAAATTTGTGAACCTATTATCTGTTCCATAACACAGAGGAAGGAAGGACAGAAGGAAGGAAGGAAGGAAGGAAGGAAGGAAGGAAGGAAGGAAGGAAGGAAGGAAGGAAGGAAGGAAGGAAGGAAGGATTGTAGGGAGGAAGGAAAGAAGGAAGGAAAGAAGGATGGAAGGAAGGAAGGAAGGAAGGAAGGAAGGGAGGGAGGGAGGGAGAGAGGAAGGAAAACTGAATAAAACTGACAAAAGTAGGTTTTTATTAGTCTTTTACATACATATACTACCAAAAATTCAAAATAGATGCATGATCTAAATATAAAAGGTAATAACATAAAAATAGAGGGAAATGGAGATATTTTACAACTCTAAGAAAAGAATTATTTTTATTTTATTTTATGTTTAATTACTTATAAATAAGAGAAAGAAGAAATCACTAAAGATAAAATGATTTTGATTACATAAAATGGACAGGCCAAAGAACAATGAATTTATACTTAAAGGATCTGAGTTCAAGTGTTACCACTCTGACACTTTTTATCTTTGTAACCTTCACTCCATGGATGTCAGTTTCCTGATTTATAAAATGAGGGATTGGACTAGATGATCTCGAAGGTCTCTTCTCACTCTAAATCTGTTCCTATGGAAAGCCTTTGCATGAACAACATAAGGGAAGCTATCACCTTAGAGGAGAAAAAAAATCTTTGCCTCAAGTCTCTTATAAAGATCTGATATTGAAAATTGCTAGGAGATTAAAACAAATACATAAGATCCCTTCCCCCAATAGATAAAGCTAAGAAACAAATGTTTCTCTGAAGAATTGGAAACTATTGACAACATTATGAAAGATGACACCAAGTCACTAACAATAAGAGAAATGAAGATTAAAGCAATCCCAAAGTTTTTCTGTACTTCCAGAAAACTGTCAAAGATGAGAAAAGTCTACGTTGAAGGATTGATGAAAAGTTAGACAGGCATACTAATTAAACTTTAGTATAGCAACTAAGTTAGTATTTTGAGATACGTGAAGTTGCATGTATTATGGTAAAGATTCAAAGACTATAGTGAATAGTAAAACACCTTCACAGACACACAGTAATGAAGAAAAGGGAATTTTTTAATTTTTAAAAGCAATTGGGGTTAAGGAACTTGCTCAAGGTTACACGACCAGTCATTGTTTATGTGTGGGTGCTCATTTTCTGAGGCTGGACCGATCCCGGGTCATCCTGACCAGGACTGGCACTCTTACTCACTGTTCCACCTAGCCTCCCCCAGGGAATATTAATATATATATATATACATATATATATTATATACTGTATATATATAGTGTATATATATAATGTAATAATAGTGTATATATACATTATATATATACACTGTATATAGTATATATTGTATATACTATATAATATATACTATATATAGTGTATATATATAATGTATATATATAGTGTGTGTATATATATATATATATATATATATATATATATATATATATATATATATATATTATGTGATACCAATAGAGAACTTGGAAAAAATTCACATTTTTGTTAATTTAACTCTATTCAACAAGCACTTATTAATGATCACCTATGTTTCAGGTCCTTTGCTAGTTATTGGAACTAAGAAGCAAAAATGAAAAAGTCCCTACCCTCAATGAACTTACATTCTATTTGGACAAAAGAACTTCATGTAAATATAGCCTGAGTACTTATGTGACACAGACACACATAGTGAGTAGGATTTTTTTGCTCGTAGGACTAGAAGTTTTATGGGTCAATGTGAAGTCTTGAGTTTAAATCATGAGAATAAGTAGTAGGGGAGGACATTGAGCCAATATGGCTGGACTCAAAGTTTAAGATAATTCATTTCCATTTTTATAGGGAGAGCCAATGCAACAGCATCATGATGGTGGATGCTTTGAATGGAGATGAAAACTGGGGTATTGATGAGTTTAGAGCTCTCCTCTGCTTACTGGTCCAGTTATTCAAACTCCTCAGACAGGGGACATGTAGACATATGCTTGACTGGAATGGATTGTCACTGAAAGCTACAGAAGTAAAATGAAGTTTAGAGTGCATACCTATCCCATCTTCCACTAGCCAAATACAACTGCCATTTATTCCAAGACTTTCCCTTAATCCATTAAATTGTTCATAATTTCTGACTTGCATAATATTTAAAACTATCTTGTTCTTGATATAAAACTATGACTGAATATAACTATTATGTGGTCTGTGTTTATTCTTAATTGTGAGCAAAAAGCTGTAATGGTTTGAACTTTATATTAAAGTAACTATTTCTAAATATTCTAAATATATATATATATATATATATATGTGTGTGTGTGTGTGTGTGTGTGTGTGTGTGTGTGTGTGTAACGTTTTATTTTTTCTCCAATGACATGTTTAAACAATTTTTAATTTTTAAAAACAGTTTTTGAGTCCCAAATTCTATCCCTCCTTATCTCCTTTCCTCCCTTTCTCCCCTCCCTCTCCCTGAAATAGTAAGTAATCAGATATAGATTATACATTTGAAATTATGTAAAGCATTTCCATACTAGTCATTTTGTACAAGAATGCAAAGAAAGAAAGAGAGAGAGAGAGGAAGGAAGGAAGGAAGGAAGAAAAAAAGAAGAGAAAGAAAGTGAAAAATAGCATGTCTGTATTCAGACAATATCAATTCTTTCTCTAAAAGAAGATTGCATGCTTCATCATTATTCCTTTGGATTGTCTTGGATTATTGTATTGCTGCATGTAGCTAAGTTATGCATAGTTCTTCAACATACAATATTGCTGTTATCATGTACAATAATTTGGTTCTGCTCATTTTTCTTTGGATCAGTTCATGTGAGTCTTTCTAGGTTTTTTCTGAGATCATCCTGCTTGTCATTTCTTATAGCACAATAATATTCCATCACAATCATATATACAAGCTTGTTTACCCGTTCCCCAAGTGATGAGCATCCCACTGATGCTCATCTTAGTCTTAGCCACCACATAAAGAACTGCTATAAATATTTTTGTACAAATAGGTCCTCCCCCCTGCCCTTTTTAATGTCTCTGAGAAACAGATCCAGCAGTGGCATCGCTCAATCAAAGAGTATGCACAGCTTTAGAGCCCTTTGGGCATTGTTGCAAGTTGCACTCCAGATTGGTTGGATCAGTTCACCACTCCACTAATAGTGCATCAGTACCCCAGTTTTCCCACACCCCTTCCAATATTTATCATTTTCCTTTCTTGTCATATTAGTCAATCTGATAGGTGTGAGATGGTACTTTGGAGTTGTTTTAATTTGTATTTCTGTAATCAACAGTGAATTTTAGAGAATTTTTTCATAAAACTATAGATAGCTTTAATTTCTTTGTCTGAAAGTTGTCAAGAACAAACATTATTGAGAATACTCTTTGTCTATTAAATGAAGCCCAATGCAAATTAAGCTGTACCAGATTATATATGGTCTACATTCTCATAATGTTTTTTGTTTATGGAAAGAACAAAAACTACTGTTTATCAGAGTATGTATATGTATGTGTGTGTGTATGTATATATATATATATATATATATATATATATATATATATATATATATATATTGTAATTATTGAATAAGATGCTACAAAATGCATTAATTTTGATATAACCAGTAACCTTGCAGTCATAGTCATAAAAGTTGGATTATTTTTGTAAACTTGCAAATGTACCTGTATAATAGTAATGAAATTTGAAGATCCCTTTGTATTGTACAGGTACTTAGCACTTAGTTTCAAATTAAGCCTTTGTAAAGAATCAAGGTATGAAGACATGTTGCTGACATAACAAGAGGCTGAACAGAGAGGAGCTAATACCGTATATTACATCAGTATGTAATATAAAGATATAAGGATATATATGGCTATGTATAAGGAAAAACCCCAGCTGGGAGAGTCAGAATTTCTTGGGGTAAGCATTGTGCAGGCAGAGCAACTGATGCCAGAAAGAGAAAGAGAGAGAGAATTTCTCTCAGCTAGCATCTAGAGGCTGGACTGAAGACTGAACTGAGAATTAAGAAGAATTGAGAAGAGAAATGAGAATTGAGAGCTGAGACAGAATTTCTCGGAGCAAGCTGTGTGGAGGCTAGATAAAGTGATATTGATTTTGAGAATGGAGCTGGAGAAAGTAATTTTGATTTTTGAGAACAGAACTTGTGGGACTTGTGGTGGCAAAACTCACACTTGTGGTGGCAGAACTCAAATTTCTAAGGCCGGAGTTGTTGAAGACTTCCAAGGGCCAACTGGAACTTCCAAAGACTGAGGAAGCATGACTGTGGTGCCGGTGCTTTGTAAAATGTTGTTGTGACTTTGTTAATGTGTATGAATGTTATTGTGGCTTTGTTAAGCTTTGTCTTCCCAGGAACAGAAACTGTGAAGGACTTGAGCTGGACTGTTCACTATGAGCTTCAATGTAGAGCAGGAACTGCATGGAGAGTTGGACAAGGAACTGGAAGCTATCTGCCTTTGAACTCAGGTGGCAGTTGGTTAGATTTGGGCAGGATTTGGGACCATGGAAGAGGAACCATGGGAACTTACAGCCTGCCCTGAGTCAAGATGAAAAGACTTCTTTGTGGGTACTGAGTAGTGACTGACAAAATTATAACTCATTTGTAACCTAGGGGTGGATGGCTTTTGTACTTTCCACTACCCCTTAAGAGGTTACTGAGTAGTGACTGATGAAATTGTAACTTAATTGCACCTTCATGGATAGAGGACTTTGACTTTTGTACTTTGTGTCCCTTAAGGAGGCAAGCTGCCTTAAGAATAATTGAATGATTGAGTTACTAAATGAGTGTACTTTGTTCAAAACTACGTGACTATTTTGGTGAAAATTATGTGGCCATTTTAGCAATAAGTTGTTGTGTTGTATTTTGATTTTCTGTGAATGTTTTACTTTGGTTTGTTATTAAATAAATAGAGAATTCACTATACTATGTAATCAGAACCTTAAAAGGTATTCACAGCAGCAGTCCTCTGGAAAGCTGCTTGTGTTTTGCTTTAAAACCTGTGGCACATAAAAACCCCACAAGTTTATCACACTACTATCACTATACCTCAGAACAAAAATGACAACTTTTAAGAGATAAAGTCATAGTCATGCATTCATGTGTGCAGTAGGGAGGAGCACAATTTTTAAGTCTTTTCTTGAGTGCTCACAAATGCCTTGCTGACTGGGTCTATGACTCTGTTTCCTACCTCTACCTCTGAAAAACATTAGTTACTTCTAAATATCAGTGTAAATGGTCACTTTTGACATGGGGCTTTCTCCAGCTACTAATGATGCCTCCTCTTCCAAAAATAAATCATCATAAATGTATATATTTAGGTGTCTATATAGACATATTAATATGCTTTGTATATATTATATAATGTATATAATATGCCATGCAATATATTAATTTATGTCGGCATCTGTCATATACATATACAAATGTATCCATGTTATCTACCTCAACAGAATGTAAGCTCCTTCATGGCAGAAGTTCTTTCATTTCTGGTTGTTTTAATCATCCTCAGAGTCTAGTATAGTGTCAGATGCATAATAAGTACTTAATAAATATGTGGTGATTGATTAGGAACAGTGAGAGTGTAAGACCCATAACACCAGTATACAGGAGTGCTTTGATCTGATTTTCTAAAAGAAAGCAACTCAAAAGTGGTCAACAATCTTACTTTAATCAAACATATATATCATTTACTTAGTTCAGGGGGAAAAGTCAGGACCCTGAACTTCAGAGAAGATACAAACAAAATACAAACAGAAATTACAAGCAGAAATAATATAACATAAAGACCAACAGACAGGGCTTCTGTCTGACCAAATAACACATACATCACAGATCAATAGACAGATCTAACTGCCTGACCATTACATACACACATAGTTACCAGAGAGAGAGAAGCACCAACATCTGGGTTTTCAAAGCCAGGGGCTCCTTAATGGCTACCCAGGGTCTCATTTGGCTACATCACATGAACAATCTTCCCATGAATGAGCCCCAAAGCAAAATGCTAACCTCAGAGTATATATACACTTCTTCAGGGTTGGAGGGCATCACAACCCTCGTGACACAGGCTCATGTGACTCAAATTCATGTGACTTAGTTTTCCTTATGACTTAAGAAGGTCACAAAGGCCTATTAATGGATGGGAAAGATCTTCCCATTAAGCAAAAAATACATTAACAATACAGACAGGGAGAATACTTTTTGCATATTTTTAATCCCACAGCATGGGGTGCTGGATACAGGGTTGACTTTGGAGCCAGGAAGATATGAGTTCAAATGCTACTTCTGGCACAAACAGATATGGGACTCTGGGCAAATCATTTAACCTATTGGTCCTCTAGGCAACTCCTTAAAGATCATAAATTATAGAGAAAGTGCTGTCCTGCATTAATAGAGGATGTTGACTCATTCAACAGTTTCCTGGGTCTATGAAATCTCTGGTACATTCCCTATTCCTATAGCCCTATCCATTAAATACTGACGTTTAAAGCAAAAAGAATTACATTTTCATAAAATATTTTTAGGAAAAATTTGCACTGATTTTGGACACGTGGATAGATTCCTTCCATTAACTATCTTTGGGCTTTACTAGAAAGAGCATTAGCTTTTTTTTTTCTTTTAATAAAATTTTATTGTCTTTTTTATTGTTGTTGTTTTTATACCACCTAAATTTCCCTCTGTATTTTTCCCTCTCTGGGAGAAGGAAGGGGAGAGAAAAAGAAAAATAGGAAAAGGGGATGAAGAAAGAAAAATAATTGCAAAACCAATCAATATATCTGAAAAAATCTGAATATATATAGTTTGATGCCTCTCATCTCTCCTCTCTGCAAAGGAGCAAGGGGAAGTATCTTCTCATGTTTCTTCTTTAAGTCCAAGCTTGTTCATCATAATACTGCAGCATTCATTTTCAATTGTTCTGTGGTTTTTATTCTTTCCCTCTATGCTGCTTGTGAGAAATAGCTAAATTGGGAGAAGGCTGATTACACTAGCATTGTTGTTAGGGTAGAGTATTTAAGAAAAACAGAGAATGGGAATGCAGCTAATGCATGAGTATACAGTGGTAAAGGAAGAAGAGTGAATAGCAGGTAGGTGGGTAGACTAAAAGAAAGGATAATATCAGATTAACCTGTTGTTGGGGCCTGAGTCTTTCTTCCCTTGTTTCATCAATGGAGTAAATGTGGGTCTTTAGAAGTATTTGTGTTGGTCTGGCATCATGAACAAAGCCCACACACTATACCAGAATTGGAGGAGTACCCAATGAGGAAACTTTTCCAGATCCAGCCTGAATCTATATGTACTGGCGTTCACTTTTGATTCCTTATCCCAAGAGAAGGGGTGTCTGGCAGCAGCCACCAGGATGTTAAAAGATGATCTTTAAAAACCCTTCCAGCAATAACATTCTGTAATTCTGTGAATTGAAAGGGCCCAGACATATTTTTAGCTAATATGCCTACATCTGTTGCAGGTGGGTGGCTGCTGAAATGCCTGGGTTTAGAATCTTTGAATGCCATAAAAACAGTCAAAAATAAACCCGGATGTTACTGTGAGAACTGTTTGAAAGCTTTCCTTAGACCTCAAACTTTATGCCTCCAAGGAACTCTTTTAAAAAAAAATCATTCTCCAGTGGGAACTATGAAAATCACAAGGCGGCTCTGGACCTGACCCTCATTTACACATGGCATGGTCTGTAATGTTCACTTGTTAATGAGCAGGCAGCATTGACCCAATTCCTCACATTCTCCTGGACACATAGAATGGTATGAAAATTGTGTGTATCCTTCCTCCTACTCCTCAGATCCTGTCCAGATCACTGGTAGATATTTTCCTAATGAACTGGTCTAGGGACAGAGCTTTCCCTGAGCTAAGAGAAGTACAAAGGGTGCCATAGCAACTGGTTCCTAGGTATTGTTGCCAACAAATCCTTGAGAGAGATTGGTCCCCCTGGACCTACTTATCATTCTTTTTTGGGTCCTAGCTGTGATTATATGGGTGCAGGGAACCCCAGGAAATCATCATAATTTAGATCTTAGAGTTGCCTGGGGTCACTGAACCTGTCTAAGGTCATATGGCCAGTATGTGTCTGAGACAGGACTTGAACCCTGTTCATCTTGACTATGAGGCAGGCCCTCTGGACAATATTGTCATGCTGCTTTTCACCTTCTCTCTCTCTGTTACTGCTAGTTCCTCCCCCAAACCACTGCAGTGGCTTGATTTTGGGGAAAAAAACCAAACCAAACAAACATTCCCTGCCCCTTCTCAGAAGAAAGCCTATTTCCTATCTTCTTTACCTGGTTGCTCAGGGAGCATTCCCTCCCTATCAGAATTTGTTCATTTTTAATTGCAGTGGTGGGTGGTTAACTCAAGATGGCTAAATTCCCAAGCTTCCTGAGTACAGGCTCCCAGCCTCCATCCTAAATTTTTAATCTGCCAAGTGGTGTGGCAAAACTTGTGAGCTCAGGTTTTCTCCAGGAGGTAGCTGGTAAATCTACATCTGTTTCTGGACTAAAACCAGTGAAAAAGAACCCCAAGGAGATTGTTGGTGCCACATGAAAAGTCCAGTTCAGGTTTGGTTTAGAAAGTTTACTGGCTATTCATTGGGTCATGGATTTTAAGCTGGAAGGTACTGAGTAAAAATCTAGTGCTTTTTCTAATGGATTAAAACAAAACAAAACAAAAACCATTTAGCTAAGCAAGGTCTCAAACCAGGGCAGTTATGCCATCAAAAGTATAGTAAGTTGGGCAGCTAGGTGGCACAATGAACAGAGCACTGGCCTTGGAGTCAGAAAGACCTGAGTTCAAATATGGCCTCAGATACCTAACACTTACTAGCTGTGTGACCTTGGGCAAGTCGCTTAACTCCAACTGCCCTGCCTTCTTCCTTCCAACAAGCAAAAAAAAAGAAAAAAAAGGTCTAGTAAGCCAAGTTAGAAAGCAGCCACCCATACCTGACTGAAACTCTCAATGTTATCTTTTTGCTCCACCTTCCAGTCCCAGTCAAACTTCTATAAAGGCCATCATACCATCTGACTGACTCTGATGCCCAACTTCTCACCTGGACCAACACCTTTTGAATCCAGGCCCTGAACTCCTGGGAAGACTGGTCCACTCTTCTTGGAATTTCCAATTCGAGGGGCCCACTGTCCTGACTCATGATTAAGTGAATGAAAATGAGCCCACTTGGTCCTCTATATCTAACTTTCCTCAGACCATATTTCACCTTCACATCCTAGGTAGTTATCAACCCAGGTGACCTTGCCACCTGCCTACCCTCCACCACACTATCCCTTGCTTTCTACCTCTTAGTCTAGGAACAGTAAGCAAATCAATTATATTATTGCTTCAGGAAAGGATTTGCCAATTGATTGCTCTACATATTAGTTCACCTTCTGTGTGACTTCACAGGGCAAATCTTGGCCACTACTCCCCTGTTTTTGCATTGTCTTGCCTTGTTACAATGTAAGTTCTTTGCGGGAAGAGACCATCCCTTTCTGTATTTGTGTGCCTGGCAATTAGTATACTACCTAGAACATAGCAAGCACTTAATAAAAGCTTTTCATTTCATTCAAAGTGACTTATGTGTGACTTAAGCAAACATTGTTAAAGAATGAAATATTCTGGGGGTGGCTACATGGTGTAGTGAATAGAGCACCAGCCCTGGTGTCAGGAGGACCTGAGTTCAAATGTGACCTCAGACACTTAACACTTACTAGCCATGTGACCTTGGGCAAGTCACTTAACCCCAATTGCCCCTCCAAAAAAAAAAAGAATGAAATATTCTATGGAAGAATTTTCCCAAATGACTCTTTATTGACTTGTTGACTCTAATAGCTCAGTAACAGGGAGCCTACTTTACCCTTAATACAGAAAGGGGAGTCAAGAAGGAAATATCTTCACATTCTCTTTAGGAGGTAAGGGGATGGGATTGGGTGGGTAAGGGCAAGGGAGAGCCTTGGAAGGCTTCAGGGGGCTGAGCTCTGAGCACTGTCCACATCAGGTGTCATCCCCATTGACTGAAGGGAGCAGCCGGTAGGGCCTCTCAGTCACCAGAGGTGGATGGATAGCCTGCTGTTCTGCTATGGGAAACCCACATGATAATACATGTGAAACAGGGTAGTGTAATGGAAAAAGCCTGGGATTTGGAGCCAGAGGTTGAGCTTCCCAGCACAGTAATTATTGATTCATGGCTCATTACTTTCTAACTATCTGGAAAGGAGGCACAACAATGTAACGTTCCCCTTCCCACCTCCACACCACCACCCAGCTCTTCGCAGAACAATAGGTCTCAGAAAAATTGGCAGAAATGGACCACGTGACTGGATAATGGAGGTAAATCCCCGTATTTCAGAGCAGGGCCCTTTCTGATTTTTAAACTGCTCTTTACCTTACAAGTTGCGGCACTCCCAAAATTGGTGATAATCAGAGAATGGACTTTGTTTTAGAGAAACAGATTTTGGCCTCCACCCTGCAGAGACTGCTAAGGAGCAATCGGCTTATTGAGGCAAGGAGATTGTTTTTTGCTGCTCTCTGTAATCCATAAACAGGTTTTGTTGTTGTTTAGTCATTTTTCAGTTGTGTGAAACCCTTTGGGGTTTTCTTGGCAAAGATACTGGAGTGGTTTGGCCATTTCCTTCTTCAGCTCATTTTACAGATGAGGAAACTGAGGCAAACAGGGTTAAGTGACTTGCCCAGGGTTACACTGTTAATACGTATCTGAGGCTGGATTTCAATTCAGGAAGAGGAATCTTCTTGCTCTGGGCTAGAACTGTATTCACTGTGCCAAGTAGCTACACTATAAACAGGATTAGGTTGGAACAAATAGAAAGGATGTATGAAAGATTACACACAGAAGATCCACTATGACCAGTTCCTAATCTGACCTGTGGCTGGCTGCCTCTCCTGGTTCTCTGGCCCTCTGTCACTGACTCCCAGCTCCAAAGCTGAATGCACATCTATAAAGAGGCACTTTTGCTCCATCTCTCTACCAGCCTGTAATGTATCATGGTCTTTCTTTTCCTTCCAGGTCAGGGACCTACAGCTTCATGTCTCAGTTGGTCTTCCAGGCCAGTGATCTGGCCACACTTTGGTTTCACTCTTCCTATTCCTTGCATTCTTTAGTCTGAGATTTGAAGATAGCATATGTGATGGATATTACATCAGGCCTCATGTCAGACAAATACAATGAGGCTTAGGAGGGGTACTGATCTATTATCTGATTCTATCCTCAGTCCAGAAATTCTTGAATGGTTATATGTTTAGGGTTTGGCTAATAGGCATAATCTTGATTTACAGGAGTTACTTTTTTTTTTGGAGGGCAATTGGGATTAAGTAACTTGCCCAAGGTCACACAGCTAGGTTTTTGTTTGCGTGTGTTAAGTGTCTGAGGCCAGATCTGAACTCAGGTCCTTCTGACTCCAGGGCCAGCGTTCTACTCACTGTGCCACCTAGCCGCCCCAAGGAGTCACTTTTTATTAAATATACATATTTGCATTCAGCTATAATTCCTCTCCCCTCAGCCCAGCAAAGACAATATGCTCAATAGTTTTCATTAAATGGCTTCCCATTTTTTTTAAGTTGTGGATGTTTTGTTGAAATTTAGCCCACCACAATGTTCTGTTGTACAGTTATAAAGACACTAGGTGTTAACGTTGGAGAAGGGGAGATGAATAGTGCCTTGAGTCCCTTTCTGAAATAGTATACTTTTTAATATGTGCTGTTATCTTTTGTTTTTAAATGACCTTATTTCCTCCCCCTTTCTATTTCCAGCAAATCAATCTCTGGAACAACAGCAACAGCAGCAGCAACAGTTCAGCAAAAGGAATGTATCAGTTGAATCTGACAGTATATGCGATATTCCATACCCTTAGTCCCCTACCTTTGCAAAGAGAGGAATAACTTACACATTCTAAATTCTTCTTTGGAGACAAACTTCACAATTATTATTATACAACATGCAATTTCGTTCTTTTCATTTATTTTGCAGTAGTCATCGTGTATATTATTTTCCTACTTCTGTTTTTTTACTTTGTACCGATTAATTAATCAGTCTTCCCTTGTCAAGCAGCATTGTTAAAACAAAGGACCTGGATTTGAGTTCTGGTCTGTCACTTAACCACTATAGCTTTATCTTGGGCAAGTCATTTCAGTTTCTTCACCTATTGGATGGGAATGATAATAATACTTGATAGTCTCAGAACATAAGGTCCTTGAGGGCAGGGGTCCTAGAACCCAATATGCTGCCTGAAATATGAAAGGGACTTAATAAATGTCCACTGAATGAATGCCTTCCTCCCAGGTCATTCCATTGGTGCCATTCACTGTGTGGTGGGCATTATTGGGACCCAAATCATAGCTTGGCATGAGCCCTAGAGCTTCCCCTTCACTCTAACTCTCTCCTTCTCAAGCACTCATTCTTTCAGTTCCATTCATTCACATTCAATCCTCTTCTCACTCACTGCCTTCTCACTCACTCTCTTTCTAGGCTTCTTCAACCAGCTCTTTCTCCATACCTTACCCATCAAACTGAACACTCTTGAGCAGTGTCTGAAGGTCATCATTCCTGCTCCTTCCTTCACCACAACCAACCCTTTCAGGTCTATGACTGTTCATCCCTTGTTGAGCCCCAACATCTGAAACCCATCCACCTACCCCACTCAGGGGGGGCCTGGAAGAATCAACCCACACATGAAGTAACTGAGCCTCTATAATGTCATGTCCTAAGGAATGCAGAGACGAGACACTCATAAAAGCTTTTCACATAAGAGTCCTGAATTGGGAAGAGTTGTTTCTTTTTTCCACTGATGTCAGCCTTTAACCCTACTCCCACTACCAAATGCCAAGGCTTTCAATGTTAGATTCTCACCAGATGTAGTTTGGAGTGTTCTCAAGAGCTGAATAATCTCAGGAGACCCAGGTCTAGACTACTACAGGGGTTCCCAATCTTTCTGTAAGAGGTACACACTTCCCCAAAGCTTTTCAATAGTCAGGGGTGGGAAGTTGGAATGACAAGGGAATTCATGGAGCGGGGGAGGGATTGGAGGAAAGTCCTGGCTGTACTCCTTTCTTGGATGAGAATCCCAGACAATTTAAAGAGTAATGGGTGGGTAGTGACAACTTAATTAGGAATTTAACAGTTCGGGATTAAAAATCTAACAGTAAATCCTGGTACACATTGCCCAGGTTATGACATGAAGTTAGACCAACAGTTTTTCCAGTTGGAGCACCACTACACATAGCTTGGATCAATCCTGCAGATGGAAAATGTAGTAGACCCAGAATGGAACAGGAGGAAGTGACTGGGCCAGGTCCCATTTGGGAAACTGAATGGCACTTCCAATAATGCTAAGCTGTTGGCTGTCATAAAAACTCTTTTAAAAAAACAGTAATGTTCTCTCTGTGATGTTATATTAGAGAAGCAGTTTGGTAGGATAACTAGAGGGCTAGACTTGGAATAAGGAAATCTGCAACTAAATCTCACCTTAGACATTGAGTAACTCTTTGATCTAGGTAAGTCATTTATTCTTTCTCAGACTCAGTTTCCTCATCTGTAAAAAATGATATCATTTATTTCACCGGATTATTGTGAGGATCATAGGAGATAACATATGTGAAGTGCTTTATTGACCCTAAATTGCTATATAAACATTAGCTGCTGTTATCATATGACTTATTAATTGTTGAATTCCAGGATCTTGGAAGAACCAAAATTTCAGGATACACAAGGGCAATGGTGAGTATGGAAAACTATTTCAACATATTACCAACAATGACACATATAAGTTATATGAAAAACATCACTGGAAGCACCAGGAAAAGAAACAAGCCAGTCACATAATGAGAGTAAGGAGTAACATATGACAGACCCAAGTACTATATAGACATGAACTCTTCAGCAGGCCATAGGAAGTCAACCAGTGCATTGGTGATATCTTTTAAAGAGGGCTTACAGAAATACATGGACACTGTAGGGTGAAAGGGGGGGTGAACAAGGGTTATGATCTAGACCATTGGAGAAAGTCCCTACACAACTAAGACTATGGAATCATTAAGATATTAAAGTAAGAATTTGATAATAATAATAGTAGATTATGTTTATATAGCTCTTTATAGTAATAAAGTACTTTACTCTCACCATGGCAGACTATATTTCATGATATGGTGGCAGGAGTTTTGAACTCTTGCCATGGAAACCTGAATTCAAACCTTACCTCTGAAACTACTGATATTAATGATAAGGTATATGACCATAGGCAATGGATTAGCTTTTCAGAATCAAGTTACTTACTTCTCTGAATCTCATTTTCTATTTTTTTAAATTTTCTTTTTATATTCTGAACTTAAACACCAAACTGATCATTTCCTTTGTAACTGAGCAACAAAGAGACAGCAACATACCTGAAGGGTTTGGAAAGCTGGCCTGACTGTGGTGAAGGAAGGAGCAGGAATGTTGAGCTTCAGATGCTGCTGAAAGACTGGTTTGACTTGGGATATATGGAAAGAGACTTAATGGAGTAAGCTTAGAAAGAGGGATTAGACTGAGTGAGTGAAGGATAGAGTGAGAATGAATGGGAGTGAACAGTAAACAGGAAAAAGAAGTTTGTGCATGAAATTACACATTTCTATTATGTATAGTTTGCCTTTTCTATGAGCATATAATAAACAAGGTTTTATGAAAGTCAAATGAGATAAGA
Source organism: Gymnobelideus leadbeateri (assembly GCA_011680675.1). Classification (NCBI taxonomy): domain Eukaryota; kingdom Metazoa; phylum Chordata; class Mammalia; order Diprotodontia; family Petauridae; genus Gymnobelideus; species Gymnobelideus leadbeateri. The sequence goes on from WOXC01006955.1 coordinate 292,181, forward strand.
TATGTAAAGTGCTTCAAAAACATTAAAACTCAATATAAATGCTAGCTATTGGCAGCAACAGTGTTGGTGGTGATGGTGTTGATGGTGGTGATGGTGGTTGTGGTGGTGGTAGTGGTGGTGGTAGTGGTGGTAGTGGTAGTGGTGGCGGTAGTGGTGGTTGTAGGTGGTGATGGTGGTTGTGGTGGTGGTAGTGGTGGCGGTGGGTAGTTGTAGTGGTTGTTGTGGTGGTGATGGTAGTGGTGGTGATGGTGGTGGTGGTAGTGGTGGTGGTGTATACTCCCCTGAAATCACACATTGAAAGACAACCCATTCACCTAACGTTAACAATCACTGATAAGGCAAAAGCTCAGAAACCTCTTCCTTTGGATCAAGGGTTTTAACTTGTATTTATATAATGGCTCTTTTTGACAATGTGGTGAAGCCTATGGACCTCTTCTCAGAGTAATGTTGTTTTTGTTTTAATAAACAATAATTGAATGAGATGTCAAATTTGTGTCACAGGTTAGAGAAAGAAGACAGGTCCCATTCTCACTCCTCGGTGTGATGTGTATACTCCTTTACACAATGACTAATTAGCTCAGTGGGTTAGAATGTGAGTTTAATTCCTGTGTGGAACAGATTAAACCACTAATGCTAGTCAGGCATGTTGAAAGTTGGGAGGTAACAGTACCACAAGGGCAAACTGGAAAGAGTATGGATAGAAGGCCATACCAACTACTAGAGAAACAGCTCAAAATCTGTGGCATTCTAGCAGTGTCTTATTTCAGTTCCTTGTGAATAGACTTTAGTATACAACTAGCACCATGCTTTGCATATCATAGGCACTTTGTTGAATTTCATTGAATCTTTATAGGACCCTCTAATTAGAAGGGTTAGAATTAGAAGATCAAAAAGTTAGAAGGGCCCTTACAGGTCCCATCTAGTTGAACCAGTACCCAAACAATGGAGGGCAATGGAATAGAGGGAACTGGACACTGACTCTGGTTTCAGAGGAATCAGCTCTGAATTTTGCCTCAGATACCTACCTAGTACCAGAGGGATGTAGAGCAAATCAATTAATTTCTCTTGGCCTCAGTTTCCTTATCTATAAAAGGAGGGAACTGAATTAGATACAACTAGGTGTTACCATGAATAGTGCTGGACTTAAATTCAGGAAAACCCGAATTCAAATTCTGACTCGGACACTTTCTAGCTATGTGACCCTGGGCAAGGGACAACCTCTGTTTGTCTCAGTTACCTCAACTGTAAAGCGGGGATAATAGCACCTACCTCTCAGGCTCTTGAAAGAATCAAATGAGATACTTGGAAAGCACTTAGTACAGTACCTGCCTGGTACATAGTAGGCACTTAATAAATGCTTGCTTCCTGACTGCATCCCTGCCTTCCTAGATGGCCTCTGAGGGCCCTTCTAACTCTAGATCTATGTTTCAGTTATTTCTCTAAAACAGGAATCCTCTTTATTTTTGTTGTTGCTTTTTTTGAAGGGGGGAAGGTAGGGGAAATTGGGGTTAAGTGACTTGCCCAAGGTCACATGACGTGTGTGTGTGTGTGTGTGTGTGTGTGTGTGTGTCTTAAGTGTCTGAGTCTAGATTTGAACTCAGGTCCTGTGCTCTGTTCACTGTGCCACCTAGCTGCCCCAGGAATCCCCTTTAAAATATACAGAAATAGGCCCTGTAGCTGCTTCTGGAAGACTCTAGCCCCTACCCCACAGGAAGAAATGGCTGTCTCCAGAGTTAATCCATTCTACTTCTGAACAGTTTTTATTTTGAAGAGGCTTATGTGGTTTAAATCTGCTAACAACTTTTTGCCTTGCTTCAAGTTTTTTGCCCCTCAGTGGCCAACCAAAATAAATTTG